>LZPO01108306.1:2897-14383 GCA_001675575.1 Neotoma lepida | reverse complement strand
AGAAAATATATATATAGCTTTAAATTAAAAATATAGTTTTAAAATAATGAAATAAAGTCCTTAAAGGGGGAGTAAAGTAATATAAAAGAAAAAAAAACACATAAAAATGGAAAACACATAAAGAGTCTGGATCCTATAAGTTATTGTGCTATCTTTAAATTTTTGGGCTGCTAAGAGCCACTAGATTATGAAAATTGACAGACCAAACCAACCTATACATCATGGGAGACCTTGCCTTGGAGGAGGTAGGAATGGCAGTGGGTTGGGGGTGAAGACTGGGAGTAGGAGGAGGGAGGAGAGGAGAATCTGTGGTTGGTATGTAAAATAAATAGAAAAATACTTAATAATAAAAATTAAAAAAAATCTTGACTTCAAAATTAAGTCAAAATGCATGTTGCTTTGGGAAAATGGTTATGCATTGATTTCTACAGGAAATGAGAGGCTGTGGATTCATTACAGGTTAAAGAAAATCAGGTTTGATCAAGGAAGACCCCCTGGAAATCTTGGCTACAAACATAAAGAAATAAACCTAAAAGAACGACAAGACATGTGATGTATATTTAACCTGCTAAATTATATAACAAAAAACTATCTCTGGTTGACCTGTGTACAATGCACAGTCTATATTTATATTGATGCATATATATTTGTTAGCTTTAAAAGTTTATATATTTTCAGAACAAGGGGACCAAACACAAATGAAAATGGATGGCCCAGGCGATTCAGCATTTCAAAATGCCTCTGTAACAGTTTCCTCAGAGTTCTGCAACCAGAACAGCTTCAAGTCTGATGGCTGAGATGATACAGCCTCACAGAATACTCCAGTCAGGATTTGATAATAATCCTATATTTTCTCAGGGTGGCCCAAAGATAACAGTGCCCACAAACAACATGAATTGGTCTAGAGAACAATACCTACATTCCCAAAAATATGGGTTATGGATATTTATTATCACTTAAGGGGGAAATGCTGTGGAATTATCCTTTTGTACACTGTGAAGATTTGTCATTATGATTGGTTTAATAAAAATGCTGATTTGCTAATAGCTGAACAGGATAAACTTAGGCAGGAAAGCCAAACTAAGAATTATGGGAAGAAGAAAGGTAGAGTCAGAGGGAGTTGCCAGGGGAATCAGATGGAGCAAGACATGCTGGAGGACTGGTAAAGCCATGAGCCATGTGGCAGCACATTAGATTAATAGAAATGGGTTAATTTAAGTTGTAAGAGCTAGTTAGTAATAAGCCTGAGCTATCGGCCAAACATTTATAATTAATATTGTCTCTGTGTAGTTATTTGGGAAATGACTGATGGGACAGGAAAACTCCACCTACAGAAGAGAGTAGGGAATATTTTGCCTTTCTATGGGGTATATTGAGCAGTGATTGGAGACATTTTCATATCTGGGGAAGAGGGTGTCACTAGTATATTTAATGAGAACAAGTACACAATATTTCTGAGTATCCTACAATGAACAGTATTTCTCACCACTATAAAGAAATTCTTTATATCAAATATGAGTAGGGATAAAGTTGATAAACATAGATCCAGGTGAACTTTTAAAATTCAATATGCTATATCACTCTCTGCAATTCACATCTTCTGTTTTTAAATTTTAAATATACCTTTTGCAATTCTCATCAGAATTTATTGGTTAGGGTAGGATTGTTTTTATTCCTATGTGATAACAATTCATTTATATGACTTAAACATGTAGTAACATAAATACATTAATTTTCATAACACCTCAAAGAAAGAAAAATCATATGCAAATGCAAAAAGAAATACAATTTTAATCATTTTGTTGCTGTTTACTTAGATTTGTTTAACTATACAGTGAAAATATAATTTAAAACTTTGAAGCCAGTAAAAATATTAGATTTTCATCAACTACATGAACTTGAAATAATACATCATTATATACATTTTTCTTTAAATACACTAAACTTTGTGCCTAGAAGACCCTCTGATATAAACATCACCTAAATGAAGTGATAAGTGCTTTGAACAAAGAAATCATTCATTATCACTGCAAAACTGTAAGAACTACATGATGTTTATGATTATTATACATGTACCTCAGAGTCTTAAATGACTAACAAAAACAGCCAGCCAATATATACACCACTAAAAGTATACTTTGCTTATGAAATATTGTATTGTGGTCTACAAATCTACATGTATACAAATAAAGTTGAACTGATGTTATCCCATTTGGGCTGACAGCATTTCCTGTAAAAACCATATAATTACAAGCTGCCAACAGTGGGAAACAATCAACAGTCCTGTCCAGCTATAATAACTGTGAACCACAACAATGATCAGCATGGCAAGATATCCCTAAAGATGTAAGAATGACACTCATATGATTTTGGTAACCAACAGTTGTTTAATTGGACATAAGGCCATTCAACAGAAAGGAAATGTTTGCTACTAGAAACGTAGTCAACTACTCAGGGTCATGGATCTTAGATGAGAACCTATTACCACCACTTTACTAGACTAGAATAATTCCTAAATTCATTCTAAAACTTATTCTTACACCCACAGATGAATGTAGTTCTTACCCTTCATCAAAGAAACATTTCTTTATAGTAAATTAGGATCATTACAGAAAACCACAACTAGACACAATACAGAGATCAATGGGTCACGGGAAGCCGAGCCACAACAGATTCATCTCCAACACAATCCCTGAACATAAGGTTCAGGGGACATCATGGAAGATGTTATAGGAAGATTGTAAGAATCAAAAGATCAGAAATTCTGTTGTGTATTGGGTGAAATTATTAAGGCAACTCCACATAGTTAAGAGGTCTATTTAGGGATTTAGGGCAACTTACAGAAAGTAAAAGGGTTGGTCACAGGGTCTAGGAGAGGTGAGGTGCAGTCCAGTGGTGTTCTCTGGAGAACTCTGCTTGGTCCACCATCCAGCGTCCAGGATCCAGGAACCAAGCAGGCTGGCACAAACAGATCTGTAGTCTTAAAGGCTCCCATCTCGACCCACCCCAGGGGGAGGTCCTAGGTAGGCGTGGCAGTTACCAGAAGCCTCAGGGGTTGTGTTTCCAGGTCATAGGTGGAACTGCTGCCCACTACAGCTGTGAGCCTGTGTCTCCTAGAAATGGCTGCCCAAACAAGACCTGAACAATAACAATGTCAGTAAACATGTGGAGAAGGGGCTTCATGGGTTTTTGCCCCTAGACAAAGAAGAACAGATAACTAATGACTTCTGAAAGGAAGAATTACCCTTTCCAAGAGGTAAGCCTCCTAGATCCTTATACAGTACAAGTGTTTAGCTCTGAAATGATGTATACACAAACAACAAAACTGGACTCAGCAACTTTTGTTTATATGTTTGTGTAGATATGTGGGGTTAGGTTGAATGAGAATGACCCCCATGGACTTATATATTTGAATACTTGGTCCTCAATTAATAGAATTGCTTGAGAAGGATTAGGAGGTATGGCCTTGTTGGAGCAGTATGTCACCAGGTCAGGCTTTGAAATTTCAAAAGAATCACACCATTCCTAGTGTATTCTCTGCCTCCTGTTTGAAGATTCAGATGTAAGCTCTGTAATAGGAATCTTAAAAGGTCTTATAAATAAAAAGAAACCTGGAGCCAGATATTGGGGTGAATGCTGAAAGATCGGAGAGACAGAACAAGCCATAGCCAACCTCACCTCGCCAAATCCTCAGCTGATCTTGTTTCCTCAGACTGCAGGGTTCTGAGTCCTCATGCGAATGGATCTCAGCTGAACTGCTCAAAAGCCTAAAAGCTTAAAAAGCCTCTAGTTCCTGGTGTTCACACCTTATATATCTTTTTGCTTCCTGCCATCACTTCCTGTGATTAAAGGTGTGTGTCACCATGCCTGGCTGTTTCCAGTATGGCCTTGAACTCACAGAGGTCTGGATGGATCTCTGTCTCCCAAGTGATAGGATTAAAGGTGTGTGTACCACCATCTTCTGGCCTCTATGTCTATCTAGTGGCTGTTCTGTTCTCTGATGCCAGATAAGTTTATTAGGGTGCACAATATATTGGGGGACACAATATCACCACAAAGCTCTCAGCTGTTCCTGAAACCATGCCTTTGCTCCACCATCACAGATTCTAGTCTTCAAGAATTAAAGCCCAATTAAACACTTTCTTGTATAACTTGCCTTGATGATTGTGTTTTGTCACTAATATCATATACATCTATAACAGTAATAGTCAAAGAAAAAGGTCATCCATCTGTGCAGGAGAGAGGAAATAATATGGGAGGGCTAATAAGGAGAAGTTGGAGGGAAGAAAGGGAAAGGGGTAAGCTATGTAATTATATTTCAATTAAAAGATTTTGAGAGAGAGTGAACCATAGACTATCATGCAAATCCCAAATACTAGGTGTGAGAAGCCCCTCTTTAAGTTGTTGAAACAATCAAGACAATATTGCTCTTGCCGTTAATTGCCTCCCATGGGTTGAAGATAAGTTCCTGTTGCTGAAGACACCATGCATTTTGAATGCAAAATAAGAAGAAACTGAACTTTCGACCTGAAAGCCTCCACCCTTCAGACTAGCTTTCATAGTACCGTAAGGCACTATGCAAACTTCTAAGGGAAGGAAGCAGCCAATAGTCCTAGCTAAGTATAATGCCTATGAATCACAGTGTTGAACAACATGGTACAAAACCCCTGATACTTTAATAATATGGCTGCCTAAACAAGATCTGAATAACTATAACACCAATAGGCATGATAACATGGAAGAGAGAAATCTTATAGGGCCTTACCCATAAACATAGAACTATTGGCAACTAAGAAATGCTGAGAGTGGGAGAAACAGTTTACCAAAGGAATGATCCCCCTAATTGGTTGTTCAACACAAAATGGTTGGCTCTGAAGTCATATGATTATAAGTAATACTAAAAGGACTAAGCAGGTTGTATTTTTATATTTAGGTGTGTGTGTATAAATTAATGAAAGAAAAATAGGCCATAATTTTGAGAGGAAGTAAAGGGATTTGCATGGGAGGTGTTCAAGAGAGGAAAACAGAAGGAGAAAATGATGCAATTATATTTTAATTAAAATAATAAAAGTTATTTTAAAATATATTGCATTTTGGTACTACCATGCAAAGTTTAAATTTACTTCTCAAAGAATTTGCATACATTTTATATTAAAATTAATTTATTTTGTACTTATTAAAAATTAATAATACAATTTCATATTTTAGAAGATAATTTCCATTTCTCCCACATTAATATCTGTTGAAATAAAAAAATACTTTTAGAAAAACTTACTGATTCTCCATTTGCTTCCTCACTTTTCTTTTTGGTTCTTTCCACTACTCTTCTGTTTAACATTCCCATTATGCCTACCCAGTTATACCCAAAG
This sequence comes from Neotoma lepida, assembly GCA_001675575.1. Lineage (NCBI taxonomy): Eukaryota > Metazoa > Chordata > Mammalia > Rodentia > Cricetidae > Neotoma > Neotoma lepida. The sequence continues at coordinate 9,014 of LZPO01108306.1, read as the reverse complement.
ATGCAAATATTGTATGTATTTCAACTTAATTATCTACTACTTGACATTGTCAGAATTGAGCTCAGTAATGAGAAAGTAATTTTGGTTTCAGACTCCTTGAAATCCTTGTGGTGATCTCAAAGTATGTCTGTAATAATTTGGATTATATTAGTATACAATTGGGCAAAACAGGCATGTGACTCTCAAATTATTATTTTTTTCTTACTACATATATCTGCTTTATCTGAGACTCAGCTGTATGGGATATGAGTAACTAAGAGGGGAACATTATTAACTTTGTTAAAGTTATTGTATACTGACTTTCTATTTATTGACTTTAAGTTGAAAAGTTAATATCTACAGACTTAATGTATGTAAATTCATGTACAAAATAGGCATTTTGTTACATTCCTAATTTAGAGAAAAATCTATGAAGTCCTTTTATGAGGAATGGTAGTCATAAGTGTTAAATTGGCAGTAAGCTATTATGTGGTTTACTTTTAGTAAAACCAGTACATTAGAGAAAAACATAGCTGACAGCATTAGGATAATAAATACAGATCTCTAAAATAAATACTTAAAAATAAAATAGTATTCAATAGTATGCATAAAACTTTCAGAATTACAACTCAATAGTTCTTAGTAATAATGTAGCAAATATTTTAGTATTGGAATTTCTTCTCTTTTATAGTAAACCTGTAATAAACCACTCAACTTTCATGAAATCAATATTAAGTATATATTTAGTCTGTCCCTGGAAATTTTCTGACATATAGCACAGACTTGTCTTTGCAAAGCATCTACTATTTTCAACAATCTTTCATTGAGAAATTTTTATGTGTCATTAAAATATAGGTTCTACTTCAGTTGAATTTTCTAGCTATGGTGAAATTTGTGAATATAAAAAAAACAGTAATTTTGTCATCATAGCCAAATCTAACATTATTTCTTTTATTTATGACTCCATATATTCTTAACTTTCATTCATTTATTTAGTGATAGGGTCAATGTATTTCTGACTGGCCTCAAAGTCCCCAAGTACAACTTTGAGCTACTGATAATCCCTACCTCTACTCTCCAAGTGTTAGAATTGTAAGCATATGCTTCCATACAGCTAAATTTTATTTTAAAAGGGTATCTTTCTTATTTGTATGTTTTTATTTATTCTGTCATTCATGAAATATTGAGAGCTATCATTGAATTTTGAGTTTTTCTTTATAGAAATTATGATGAAAGTGAAGGGGTCTACAATAATTTGCCAATACCACAAATTATTTTTATGCATTATTCCTGTGTGTCTTAGTTGGGGTTTCTATTCCTGTAAAGAGACACCATGACCATGGCAACTCTTACAAAGAAAAACATTTAATTGTTGTGGCTTACGTTTTCAGAGGTTTAGTCTACTAGTATCATAATGCAACATGGTGGTATGCAGGCAGACATGGTGCTGGAGAAGGAGCTGAGAGTCCTCCCAACATCTTGACTTGCAGATAACAGGAGACACTTGAGCATATGTAAGACCTCAAAACTTATGTCCACAGTGACATACTTTCTCCAACAAGGCCACACCTACTCCAACAAAGACACACCTCCTAAAATATCACTCCTTTTGGGGGGTCATTTTCTTTCAAACCACCCCATTCCACTCTCTGGCCACCAAAGGCTTGTAGCCATATCATAATCTAAAAAAATGCATCGAGTCCAACTTCAAAAGTTCCCATAGTCTATAACAGTCTCAAACCTATTTAAAAGTCCCAAATTCAAACTCTCTTCTGAGATTCATGCAGTTGCTTAACTGTAATCCCCCATAAAATCAAAATCAAAAATCAATCACATACTTCCAACTTATAACGGCAGGATATACGTTACCATTCCAAAACATAGGGAACAGAGCATAGTGAGGAAATACTGGACCAAAGCAAGACCAAAAACCAGCAGGGAAAACTCCAAACTCTGTATCTCCATGTCTGATGTCAAAACACTCTTGGTCTCCAACATCTTTCAGCTTTGTTGACTGCAACGTATTTCTTTCTCTTGGGCTGATTCCACTCCATGATAGTTTTCCTTGGCAGGTACCCCATGACTTGGGCATCTCTAACATCTTGGGGTCTCCAAGACCATCCAGGCTTCTCCTTCACAGCCTCACACAATGGCCTCTCTGGGCCTCCATTTAGGGGCACTACCTACACATGCCTGGCCTCAGTGTCTTTCCTTAGTCACAGAGGAAAATTTCATAACCCCTTTCTTCTATCCTTAACTGTAAAGCCAGAACCATGTGGCTAAATCTGCCAAATTCTCCTGCTTCCTGGGGCTGAAACATAACCCACTTCCTCAATTGCATCTTCACCAGCTTTCTGTTTTCAATGATTACCTTTACTGCCTAAGCTTGGCTGTCCTTGAACTTGCTCTATAGACCAGGCTGGCTTCAAATTCAGAGATCTGCCAGCCTCTGCTCTCCCTGTGCTGGGATTAAAGGTGTACACCACCACATCCGGCTCTAAACTTTTCTTTAATTCCTTTTCACAAGTTGGAAATCTAGCTTGGTAAGGTCTTGCCCTGAGGTCACCACTCCCTTTAGTCCATTTCTTAATCTGTTTAACTCCTTGAACTAGGGACTTAGCTCCATTCCACTTCATGGTGCTCCTTTTCTCTTCAGCTTGCCACTTTTCATTATGAATCTTTAAAGCATGAACATAGTAAACACAGGACAGAGTCTATACTAGGTTGTTTTGAGATTTCCTCTGCCAATGGAGTTAATGCAAATCTCTTTACTTTAGACTCAGATAGACTCTTCAGACAAGGGCAAATAGCAGCCAGTTTCTTCACTAAAATATCAAAAGAATGATCTCCAGGCAACATACTAAAATTCTTCTCCTCTGAAACCTCTTGAGCCACTCTCCCACAGTTCAAACCATTCTCAGTACCATTGTCTTTTATGCTTCTACTAGTATGGCCCATTAAACAGTGCTTGAAGCATTCACTGCTTTCCTGATTCAAAGCACCATAGTCCAAATTCCTCCAAACAAAAACATAGTCTAGCGTATCACGGTAATACCCCAATCTCTGGTACCAACATCTGTCTTTTTTTGTTTTTGTTTTTTTCGAGACAGAGTTTCTCTGTGTAGCTTTGGCACTGCCCGGTGAAAAACACTGATCCTGGCAGTGGTGGGATTCGAACCCACGCCCCTAAAGAGACTGGAGCCTTAATCCAGCACCTTAGATTGCTCAGCCATGATACCCAGCTCCAACTTCTGTCTTAGTTATGGTTTCTATTGCTGTTAAGAGACACCATGACCATGGTGTTAGTTAGTAGTTGCAGCGCTGCGGTTACCATGCGAGATAAATCACGAAGCATGATAAAACCCAGTATCAGAGCTTTATTAGAAAGTATAAAGAGGAGAGAGAGAGACAGAGAGAGACAGAGCACAGGCACATGTGGAGAGAGGAAGAGAGGAAGAAAGGGGAGGAAGGGGTGGGGTTCCCTTTGCACATGCACAAACTGCACATATGAGGTCACTTAGCTGGGGGAGTGGCCAGGAATTCCAACACATGGCATCTCTTATAAAGGAAAAACACTTAGTTTTCAATTAATAAGACAGTTTAAGATTCATCTTATATCTGGAGACCAACGATTGTTGCACGAATTCATGAAAAAGCCACTTGCCTGTGGCTTTGCAGTCCCCAGCTCAAGCTCGAGCTGCATGCAGCCAGTTGTGGTGGTACAAGCAGGTAGGATTTGCTGAAGGAGTCAGAGGCAGGAGGATCCCGAGTTCTGTGCCAGCCTGGGAGGCTTGCTGAGGAGAAGCTGCGACCAAGGCCAGGCCACAAAATGTGGAAATGGGACCATGGAAGCAGCTTTGTGTTGCCAGCTGTTTCTCACCGTGTTGGTGGCTGCAGCAACACTGCTACTAAGGCTGAAGGGTTTACCACTGCTTATTCAGAGAACAATTGCCAGGACCATCGTGTTACAAAAAAGCATCAACAAAGGTCAGTTTGGAGAAGTTTGGTGAGGCAAATGGTGGGGAGAAGAAGTTGTTGTGAAGATATTCTCTTCTAGAAAAGAATGTTCGTGGTTCTGAGAGGCAGACATTTATCAGACTGTGATTGCTCCAAACCACAGAGTAGGCACACACACACACACACACACACAAATTGTGCAGTGAACCATGACCACGTTTAACAGTGACTTCCAAGTCTCCAAAAAGATGACAGGATCCCACACGACTATTCCACACGGACTATGATAAAGCCATTAAGCTAATTAACACCACCCAAAGATCGGCTTTGGACTACAAACTGTACAAGACAGTTTCAAGATGGCTAGCTGATGTGATCCAGCCTGACAAACTACTCAAACAAGGACTTGAGACAAGCCCTGCACTTTCCCATTAGGCTGATACTGGATGAATGATACAGGACTTGACAATCAACCCAAAAATTTTCTTTTCAGGATTCCCTGAAGATGCCTTCACCCCAAGACAGCAAGAAGTAATTTTAAGAACACAATTTTGATACCCACATTCCCAAGAGGTGGGGTGGGTTGGTTTTGGTTGTTTACATTATGGATATAGTCATTGTTTACAATGGTTGGTTACAAGTTGTTAATTGTTAGTAGGCAAACAAAAATGCTAAACAAAGGAGATTAGATTCAGGGTTCTTGTTTAAAAAAGAAAAAGAAAAAAAGAGGATATAGAAAAGGATAGATCATTGAATCTACTCTAGAAAAAAGAGGATATAGATATGATAAGATAAAAAAGATATATTATTGAATCTACTTTTAAAAAGGAACTACTAGTTTTAAATATTTTACACTGGATTGGATTTTTGTGTATTGTATACAAATTTTGGATTGGACTCACCAAAACAGGATAAACAATGAATTTTATGTCTGAATTTGTCAAATGTTAATGGACTGGACATTGTTAATGTAATTCTTGACTGTATATATTGTATATATTTGTTTGATATAGTTTTTCTTGTAACCTTTTATTATTTTAGACAAAAAGGGGAAATGTGGTGATTATATTGTGTCCCCCAAAATATTGTGTACCCTAATAAAACTTATATGGGGTCAGAGAACAGAACAGCAACTAGATAGACATAGAGACCAAAAATGGTGGCACACATGCCTTTAATCCTAACATTCCAGAAGCAGAGCTCCATCCAGATCTCTGTGAGTTCAAGGCCACACTGGAAACAGAGCCAGGCATGGTGATACACACCTTTAATCCCAGGANTTGAGATCTNTGTCTTGCTTGGGAAAGANACATGCCTTTAATNCCAGGAAGTAATGGCAGGAAGCAGAAAGGTATATAAGGCATGAGAACCAGAAACTAGAGGCCTCTTCAGCTAAGATTCATTCAGGTGAGGGCTCAGAAGCCTGCAGTCTGAGGAAACAAGATCAGCTGAGGAGTTGGCAAGGTGAGGTTGGCTGTGGCTTGTTCTGTCTCTCTGACCTTTCAGAATGGCCTGGTAATTTCTATTATAAGACATTTTAAGATTCATCTTACAGGATGACTTACATTTTCAGGGGTTTAGTCCATTATCATCGTGGTGCAGCATGGTGGTGTGGAGGTAGACATGGTCCTGGAGAAGTAGATGAGAGTTCTAATCTTAACTTCAGGCAACAGGAAGTGGTCTGAGACACTAGGAGGGATCTTGATCATATATGAGATCTCAAAGCCCACCTCCCCAGTGACACACTTCCTCCAAGAAGGCCACATCTACTCCAATAAAGCTACACCTCCTAATAGCTTTATTGGGAGCTAATTTTTTCAAACCACCACATTTGGTTTACTATAATCTAAGATAATGATTACTAAATCTTAGCATGGAGTACTGAATCCTGAGCACAATATTTGACAGCAAAAATGTTCACCAAATTGTTGTTAAATGATTAAGATGTTAAAGTGGCCAATCTTTGTTGTACCAATGCTATATGTCAAGAGTCAAGGTGAAGGCACAGAACTCCTAGCCTCTTCATCTGAGGAGATGTAGTAGTTTTATTGGGCTACAGGAAAGAAAATAATGGAAATAAAGGTACAGGCATCGGAAGTGGGTACCTTATGGAGATTTAAAATTCAGTTTATCATTTGTGTGTATGTGTGTGTGTGCGTGTGTGTGTGTGTGTGTATGTGT
>LZPO01108305.1:65711-76361 GCA_001675575.1 Neotoma lepida | reverse complement strand
GTCCTAGAGCCCCCTCCCACGCCCGCGCCGCCGCCCTGCTGTCCTGGCCCCGGGGGCGGCTGGAGGATCACACCGGACCCGAAGGGTCGGTCCCCGGAGCAAACGCTAGAGCGCCAGGGGCGACTCTGTCGCTGGCTAAGAGCACTAAGAGCACTGTTGCTCGGAGCCCGACCTCCACCCCGCCCTCAGCTGTCAGTCCCAGGCTCAGAGCGGGGCACGGAACTCCGCGGGCTCTTGGTGCCAACGCGGGGGACGGTCTAGGCTGCCTGTGCAAGCAGGCATGCACCACAGCCCTGTCTGGCGGCTCCCGCCTGGCACCCGTCCCTCCCACTCTCGGTCGTCCTGTCTGTGTTTTTGCAATCTCTGGAGAAATGTGCATGGAATTAGACGCACCTCTCTGCCCTGGCAACTCACAGGATAGAAGTTATCAAAACCCACAAGGAGTGTTAAAACCACTTTGCTGAGTTGAGTTCTTTAAGGATGAAGGCAGGACTCACTGGGCTTGAGATTCCAAGCTTAACGCCGTGTCCCAATGGACATTAGCAGAAATTAAATGCCAGGGCAGACCCAGCAAAAGGAGCTTGAGCCTTTCTCCTTCCTGCCTCCCACTTTCCACCAGATGCCTTGGACACCAGTTGTTTGGTTTTTATAGGGATACATCCTGGTCTCCATCCTCCACAGAAGCTGTGTCTCTGTGGCATCTGCCTCCTGCCCACAGGGCCAGGACTTGAATTAAGCCTCTTGATTTGCTGCCCCAGGCAAGAGGTAAATTTCTTCAACTTAGCTTCAATCAAAGTAGACTCTGCCTGTGGGTGATTTTACAGTTTTTCGTATGGTTCAGTAAAACCCTTCCAACATCCCCCTGTGCTGCTCCCAAGCCTGTTGGTTTAGGACTTTAAGAATTAGCTGGCTCTTGACTATGCCACTAAGTTAAATAAGAAACAGGAAGCAGGGGATGAAGATGACAAGCTTGCTTTCTGGACCGATCATGTTTCTGGGATGAAGGAACTCAGTTCCTCAATGTGATGCAATCTGAAGAAAACTTAAACAAAGTTTAAATGTTAAACTATTGTTAAAACCTGGGTTTAGATCATTAACTGGGATCCCTGCCCCTGGCTTTAAGGAATCCAGTTTCATTTACTATTTTGTGAGTCATTTTATTGTGTAAAATAAATAGTAAGAACCCAAGAAAGAGAGCATTTGTCAAATCTTCATTCAATGTTTTTAATTCAAGATGGTTTAATTAATTGTTTTGTTTTTTTCCCCACTAATATTTTTCTGGCTCCAAAAACATAGTTAAGACTGTACTTGTTTTTGTGTTGTTGTTGTTGTTGTTGTTGTTGTTGTTGTTGTTGTTGTTTTAGGGTTTCTCTGTGTGCCGCCTTGGCTGTCCTAAAACTCAATCTGTTGCCCTGACTGGCCTGGAACTCACAGAGATGCCGGCCTCTGCTTCCTGAGAACTGCAATTAAAGACGTGAGCCACCACTGACCCATAAGACTGTACTTGTGAAAGAGAGTAAATGATACATACATATCTGGCATTGATCACATCTTATTGTTGTAGGAATCAGTCACAGATTTTTGACATCATGGAACACAGTTCTAATCCAGGTCAGTCTTTTTCTTTTCTAGCTGTCTCTTCTAGTTTGGGCAGTGTGTGGTGGCCTGGGGAGAAGCTGTCTTGGCCTCCAGACTGGCTTTCTTGGGCCCCNATCTCCTCTCCTCCCTCCATGACTTCTACAACCATGGATGCCACACTTTCTAAAAACCCATAAATCAGCCACCACACATCTCTTAAGCACCTTACAGACAGGGAAACAATGAGAAAGAAGTCAATCAACCAGTGAGGAGATGGCTGCATGTATAGAGGGCTTGCACCACTCCCACGAGCCATAGGGTATGAGTTTGGATCCCCACATGAAAAGGGACAGGGTCGTGGCCATCTGAAATTCAGAGACCAATGAGAGGTGGAGACAGGAGAATCCCTGAAAGTTCCTCAGCCAGCTAGCCTAGGGTAAGGGAGAGGGGAGGATAAGAGAGCATGTCTCAGACAAAGTGGAAAGAAGGTCTGAGGTTGTCTGCTGACCTCCACACACAGGCTGTGGCACACACATACACATGCAAAGGTACACACACACACACACACAACATGCGTATAGAGATCATGAGTGAAGAAGATTGTTGGAAGTCAGCTCCAGAGTACAAAGCCTTGGGCAGTCAGGCCTGTCTTCCAGCTTCCTGTTCCAAAGAGGAACTACTGCTTTTCTTACATTTAACTTGATAAAACCAACAGACAGAGAGCAGAGTTACCCATAGGAAAAACCACATCTGGATTTCATAGCTTCGGTTTTAAAACCTACCTTTCTAAGAAAATCAAATGGCATTTGTGTAATTGGAGCATGGACTGAGGGCCTCAGTTTGGGTCTTGCATCTAATTTACAGGCAAAGTGTGATGTAACAGTCTGTTCTCTGTGTATGATGCTATCCCCTGCTACTGTTTTCTCTCTTTATTTGTCCCATCCATCCTTGTTGCCACAGACATACATGTAACTGGGATTTCCGAGTCCCAAACTCATTCCTGAAATGCATCCCAGCCCTTCATCTCCATCAGGCCAGAGCCTAACTAAATCTTCCACAGATTCCTGTCACCCTCTGTCTCAGATAGTAAAGCTAGACAGGANAGTGGACAGCAACTCCGTCAGGACTTCATAGTTCATTCTTTCTCTGCCTTCCGTTCCTCTCAGCAACAAAGGAAACGGAGCACATCTGTTCTCTAGCAGGTACTCTCCACCACCACAGTTGAGAGCCCACAGCAGGTTCCTATAATCTTCCTTTGTCACTTCCAATCCCATCAAGTAAACACATTGATTTGTGGCCAAAGAGCTCAATTGCTTAATTTCAAAGGTTACTGTGGTTGAGAACGAGAATTGTAATGAGACCCCGAGGGAACGGAAGAAAGGAATCTGCTAGACCAGAGAGGGTGGGCTGTGTCGAGGGCATAGAGCACACCTACATCCACATCTCTTCAGGTTCCCTGGTGACTTTTCTGTAAACATTTGNCTTCATGGTGGTTTATGGGATCATTCTACATCATGTTTTACTACACAGGTTTGTATCATTTGATTTGGAAACATAATCCATAAGTATATTATTTTTGCAGTTACAAACGTGAATGTATAAAATAACTTTGGGGTAAGGGCCATTTACAATATTTAAATAGTGCCTGTATTTTAAAAAGCTAACAGCTTTCAAACAGATGGTGTAAAAGCACTGTTTACTTTTACAACCCCATGTGCGAAAAGTGTATTAGAAAAACAGTGGGTATTACTCACCCATATAAAAAAAATCAATATCAGGGCCTGCCTTGGGGCTCTGGGAGATATGAAACTAAAAGGCATTGTCAGGGTTGCAGGGGAGTGAAAAATACAGTAATATGAAACTGTAATGTTTAATTAAGAACTAAAGTAATAATAATAATAAAGAAATAATCCAGAATATAAGTGATGGATCACTAAATGATTGATAGTATGGTTGGAGCAGAGGCCCATTGTCAGAAGTGTCTAGGAATGGAGGCCTGTGCCTTTCCTTACATCAGTTGCTGTCTTCTTTGCTTGCCCTAAGCCATGATGATATGGACCATCAAAGACGGCCACAGCAGTACTGGTGCACTGCTGGCTTTACACAGAGCGCTCAAGAGGAACATGAAGGCGCTGCCTGTGTCATTGGGTTCACAATGCACATCAGTCATTTGAGCTCCATTTTCTTGTTAAGGTTGAATTTTATAACGCAGAACAGAACAGTTTTTAAGTTTGAGTTTACATTTAAAATTTATTGGAATTTCATATAATTCCTATACAGATGTTGATTCTACAAACTTGCATTTAGAGCTACCCAAATTATATGTACAAATAGGTCAGGAACACAGTTACTTTCGCCCTGGACTTCACCTGTGCTCAATCTGGCTGAAGTCATTAATATTGGAACACTGGANACCTCATCTCACTTCTTTAATCCAAAAGCTGCTTGTCTGTAGAAAGAGGATGGCAGGGGCATTTATAAGTTAACTTTTGTCCATGCAGTCCAATGAAAGACTCAGGGTTTCATGCAAAATGTTTTGCCTCAGAAGTTTGCCGAAGGACAATGAGCAGTTTCAAATCATATCCCCGCCCCCCCCACACACACACACACAGGTGTGCACCTTCCAGTTGCAAGTAAGCTTGAACTCATATACAGGTAAGGGAGATGGCAGGAAAAGCAGCAGCCAAACCGCTGGCTAGTGGTCTGGGAATTACAGGAACTCAGCATTGGAAGAGGTGTAGAGTACCATCTTCCAGTCACAGGAGGAATCCTTTCCAGAACTCCNAACAGATGGATTGACACCTCGTTCTTGAAAGGCACGGAGCATGAAGAAATTTCTACTTGGAAGCCAGCTCACTCCCTCTCCAGGAGGTCTGCAGTGTCTGAAAAGTATTGACTTTTGTGGAGCCAGGAGTGGCCTCCAGGTTGAAACCGATGTTACCTCACTGTGATTCTGCTTGTACTCTCCTGTGGGTGGAGAGTAGGCTGTGGAAAGTGAGAGCTGTGTGGTCTAGTGTTCAGTCTATATAAACCTATGTGAACTAAGGCTCAAGGCCCTGTTGTTTATGGGCATCTTGACCTTCAGAGGATGCTGGCAGCTCCTCTCTCCCCCNTTCTTCTCCCAAACTCAAGGACCGATTTCAGGAAGATGCAGGAACATTAGCTATTTCACCCACTTAGATCACGTGAGAGAATTTACTGTGTGAGGTGCAGATAAGTCAGTGTGATTTAGTGTGTGTATTTCTTTCTGTTCATCTTTGAAATCTTCAGAATCATAAATAAAGCTGAGATTAGGAATGGGTTGAAGTGAAAGGAAGAAAGAGAAGCCATGGGTTGTTTGGCCTGCTTGTTTTCCTGAAGTAGGAAATTGCTTCAGAGATCACCCAGGTGGCTGTAAAAGTTTACATTTGCCTGGGGAACTGGTGAAGCGGAGATGGGGACTGGAAGGTAGGATGCAGAGACCCTGGCTTCTCAGTCAACCTTTCCAGATGTAGCTGGGTTGTGATGTGGCCATAACAAGCCCACTCTACGTATTCATAAGGATAAGCGCTATCATTAGAACCAGGCGCTGGGCAGATAGCTACCATTCTAGTACTTGAAGTCAACCATCATGGNCTTGTGCTTTCTTAGGGTAAGTCATCATCATTCCTTCTACCGTTCTCGTCTTCNTATCACATGCTAGACTCTCTCCTCTGCTTAAACCCAAGCATGTCAGTGTCCTCACTAATCCATAGCTCATAGAATCAAGTCATTTGGGAAGTACAGACTTTATTGGAAGAAGTACCATTTATTACAGATACATACTACAGCTGTGTTGACTTTTTGCAATCACATAACATTTAGGTGACACAAAATTACCTAAAGTCTTGTCAACCTGACAAAATCCTCATGTCCTTTAAAACTCTACTCAAACTGTGACCCTTCCCATCACCAGATTCTGTTCTTGAAATACATACTAGGATGGCATGCTGTGTTATTCAGTTCACAACCATAGTGTCACTGTCCCAGAGCTAACCTTGCTGTAGCTTCCGTGGTGGGAAAAAGCATTCATTCCAGAGTGATTGGCTTTCGTGTCACCTGAGNTCTTCCAGTAAAAGTGAATGATATTCTCTTCATGCTTCACAGTATAGTAGTGTCACATCCACAGAGAATATCAGAAATCAGCAGCCAACACGATGGATGTGCAAACCAAGTGCTTTTCATTTTCTTACTAGAAAGTTATGTATTNTTTAATCAGCCAGATGTAGTAGTACACACCTGTAATTCCAGCATTCAAGAGGTAGAAGCAGGAAGACCAGGAGTTCAAGACCAGCCTTGGCTGCAGAGTGAGCTTTGAGTGAACCTGGGCTACCTGAGATCCTGTCTAAAAAGACAAGTAATAGTAATAGTAACAACAGTAGTGAAAAATCAACAGCTTGCCCATAAAATNATNNATGACTGGCTTTTCTTAGATATCANAATGTNTTTAGCTGCAAGAAAAATAAGTTTGGACTCAAAATGTGTCTAAAAGAAGGTATTTGAACGGACTTACATGGTTTCATGCAAGATGAAGTTTTAAGTTTCCTTGAATTGATTGCTTTATGTCTGAATGTGCTATTGGGGTCTGACTCTTTTTTTTCTTTACGGCTGCTTGGCCTCTTAATGTTGGCATCACTTTCAAATGGCACCATAGAGATCATATCCAGATGGAGCCTCTGTCCAGAAAAAGAGAAAACTGTTTTTACTTGACCTTTCTTTAGGAGAGAAAAAAAAAAAAAGTCTATTCCGGAAGCTTGCTAGGGATATTTTTTTTCCTAAGATTTCTGGGAAGGCTTACAAAGAAACTCACAAGAGGTCAAAGTGCAGAAAGTGTCTGGGCTGTGCTCAGCCATAAACAGTACATCTACATTACACTCCCCCACCTCAAGGCTGGGGCCATCACGGAAGAGGGAGTGGAAAGATTACTGTCACNGAGGTCAGGGAGGACCCCGGGGAAACAGTGTCTCGTGCACAAATGGTTACATGCACAAGATCAAGCCAGTCAAAGCATCCCAGCAGAGAGGGGAGCTAAGACAATTAATGACTGCTAGGGGAGAGAAAGGCAGTTTTTTTTAAAGGATGTGGCCCCTGTTAGCTTGACCAAGCTTCAGGGGATGGCCCCATACTGATGAGGGTAAGGGCGGCACAAATTGGACTCGGTGAGTCATTGAAAAATAAAGACATGAAGTTTGGAGGGCATGTTGGAGATTGGGAGGATGAGTCTTAGAGGAGTGGGGAGTGACTATGATCAAAATAACTATATACATGCATGAAATTCTCAAAGAAGTAATAAAATACTATATTACTTAAAAAAGAAAAGGTACTATAGTTAGGGTTTGAGTTGTGGGCTCAGCAAGGAAAGTGTTTGCCACACAAGCATAGGGACCTGAGTGCAAATTCCTAGAACCACAAAAAATTGAAAGGAATAGCATTGTCTATAATGTGTAAGCACNCCTATGGCAAGATAGGTGGCCAAGACAGGAGCATCCCTCTCCCCAAGAAGCTCACAGGCCTGGAGCACAGGGCAGCCAGAAGCAACAAAATGGGAGACCCTGTCTCAAAGAAGGTGAACGATGAGGACTNCGACCCAAGGTTGTCATGTGACCTCCACAGATGTGACATTACACACACACACACACACACACACACACACACACACACGCAATTTCAGGGCTGACTACCTTGGGTTTGACAACCAATAATGGTGCTACTCCCTGGGAGAGGCTAATTTTCTTTCTGCATACATACATATATATGTAACAGTAATTATCAAAGAAAAAGAGGCTATCAACTTCAGGGTGGGGAGAGATTGGTAGAGGTTGAAGGGAGGGCACCTAGGAGCTGCTGGAGGAAAGGAAGAAGGTAAATGATGTAATTGTTTCAACTAAAAATATACTTTAAAAGGGAATGAAAATGCAGAATTTTTTATTTGAACATTTTATATCACTTTTGTGTTAGCAGAAATCTACAACTGCAAGTACAAATAAACTATGGAATTATAAGTCTTGGAAAAAAAACTATTGAAAATCACGAAAATCTCAACAAGGTCTTTTTTTATTTTAAGCAAATGGTGACATGATTTTCAATTTTGATTGTGATACAGAAAGGTCTTCAGAAGCTATGGGTTTTTTTTCTTTTTACTTTGTAATGTTCTAATGCTTTCATTTCCCAAATAAATCTGATAAAGATCACTAAGCAAGAGCAGAGCATGAAAATGTCTGTAATGTGTAGCCATGTAGTGGCCTCCATTTGAATCCAGATGGTACGATGACATTTCGTACCATCTGGGCTATTGGATGCACTGTTAACTGGAAGGAAGCTNCTTAAGGACGTCACTTAGGTATTTAACTGATTTATTTATTTACACTTATGTAGATTTTTAGACTTATGTATTAGATTAGATTTATCAGATTCACATATTTGATTATTTATTTAGAGTTATTCAATTATCTAAATAATTTATTTATATGTCTACTTAGACATCCTATCCANTTCTGAATCCTCAGTATGTAGTGCCAGTTTCTCAGCAACCATTTCTCACTGGCTGCACCTCATNTCTCCATGTCTCAGTTCTCTTNCTAGTCAGTGGATTAATTACCACTGGGAGAGGACTAGCTGATGATAACTCACAGACCTCGGCAGGTTTTCTCCGACCAGTTTATTAGATCTTCCTGGGAAATGTCGATAAAAACAAAGAAAAGCGTCTTGAAAATACTGTATTTTGTTATAAGTATGCATTTCCTACCACACTCTTTCTCTGAGGCTCCCAGCAGGTGGGTTGGATTGAGCAGAACTATCATGGGCTGAGCCAATGGAGGGCTCACATCTTAAATACATGCTCCNCCTGGTTCAACTAGGGAACCAATCACATGTTATTTATGTACTGCACCTCAGTTAGAGGTGGGTGATTCTGCCTCTGTTCATCCCTGACTCTGGTTTTGTTAGTCTTGACCTTGACTATCAGCTAGACATTATTAGTTGCTGGCTGCTGCTGCTGTCATCAATCTTNCAGGTATCCNGATTACTGCTAACGATGCTAAGCTGTCCTTGTTCTCACAGCCACCAAGTAGCCACAGTACTGATGATCATCTTGTCTGTGGGATGGTCTCGAATCTGTTCCTAAAATAGGAAGTGTTTACTCAAAGCCATCCTTACTTACAACCTGTAATTATAATCTATTATAATTAGCTGCACTGGAAGCAAGGATATGTGGAAGGACAATAGAGCCTTGGACATGTGACTTNAGGGCTCTGGAGTAGGGAAGATAGCTGCTCTGCTGTCTGGCCCAGAGCTCTGTCTCCCTCNTACCTGTCTAGTTTGGTGATTTCGTTCCTTCTACAAGGCCTTTTGTTTATCTTCCCTGGTGTCTCAGAGCTTCCCGTATGCTCTAGTTTAGTCTCTGTTGCTGTGATAAACATCATGACCAAAAGCAANTTGGAGAAGAAAGGGTTTATCTCAATTTACACTTTCAGGTCCATCACTGAGGAAATCAGGGCAGNAACTGAGGGCAGGAACCTGGACGCAGGGATTGAAGCAGAAGCCACAGAGAAACGCTGCGGACTAGTGTGTTCTCCATGCCTTGCTCGGCCTGCTATCTTATACAACCCAGGACACCCGCCCAGGGACGGTACCTCCCACAGTGTGCTGCCTCCCATCCATTGTTAATCAAGAAAATGCTGTGCATGTTAGTGTGTGCCTTCAATTCCAGCTCGCATGTTAGTGTGTGCCTTCAATTCCAGCTCGCATGTTAGTGTGTGCCTTCAATTCCAGCTCCCAGGAGGCAGAGGCAGAAGGATCTCTGTGAGTTCAAGGTCAGCCTGTTTGACATACTGAGTTTCAGGCCAACAGGGCTACACAGTCAGAGAGAGAGAGAGAGAGAGAGAGAACAGAACAGAACCTGATGCTTCACAGACAGTCCTACAGGCCAATCTAATGGGAGAATTCCTCAGCTGAGGTTTTCTCTACCCAGGTGACTTTTGTCAAGTAGACAAAAACTAACTAATGGCACAATTATCACCTTGTCAACCTGACACACAAACACATTACTATTAAACCACAAGCGTCCCTTTGTGGTTTTACCAAGACCTCATGCTAATATTAATATCANGATATATAACACAGTCCAATTTTTTAAAAGTTTCATAGTCTTTTTAAAATTCCAACAATTTAAAAGTCCAATTTCTCTTTAAAAATCCAAAGTCCAACTATGGACTTCTGTAAAATAAAATATAATTTATATATTTCTTATTCCAAGAGGGAAGAACCAGGGGACAATCAAAATCAAAGCAGCAAATCAAAGTGAAATCAACATCGGGCAGAGTAATCAAATTCTGTAGCCCAATGTCTAGCATCTGACATTGGGCAATAGAATTTGCTGTCTTCTGGACTCCAAAGGTCCTGGGACTTTCCACTTCTCTGGCTCTGTCACCTGCAGCATATACAGCTTTTCTGGGAGACTCTCCACACCTGCCACACCCTTGGCAGCCATCCCACCATCCTAGCATCTCCAACATCATAGGGTCTCCACAGCAACTGCAGTTCCACCTTCACCAATGATCTCCTGGGCCTCTCTGCAAGGACTTTTACCCATGCTACAGAGCTTCAGGTTTTCTCCATGACCCCTTCAATCCTGGGGTTGCCACTGCAGTCCAGACCTTCCTGTGTTAATCCTTAAGTATTTCTTTTAATCCTAACCTCTGTTCTCACTACAACTTCTATGAGCAACTTGCAGTTTTCAAGATAGGTTCTATTGCCTTACTGTCTACAGAGAACTATCTCCTGCCTCACTAGTGGAATTCATTAACCTACACAGTTGCACTAGACTGAAGACCAGAATTGAGTTTGAGTGAATTGTCTCCACAGCCAGACAGTTTGGAGAGGTGGATTTGAAAAACTGCACTCCCTAAGGCCTCTGATGACTGTGTTTGTCAGGTAGCTTTCACGCTTGGACATGGAGAGAATGCACAGCTCTGGCCTGTGGGAAAGCTGGATAGGCAAATGGAAACATCACACTTATTTAGGGACCATCACTTTGCCAGGGTGCACAATGCCTAA
>LZPO01108305.1:48292-63961 GCA_001675575.1 Neotoma lepida | reverse complement strand
TCCCTGACGATGTTTATTTGGGGCTCTGAAGTACAGTAAACAANGTGAACATATTTGAAATCTCAGCTCCTTTGGGAAGGACATAAAGTCTTTCTTTCTCAAATTAGAAGGTAAAGGATTTAGACCCAACTGAAGTGTTACTAAGCCTTTGGGACAGAGAACAAATTAAATTTTATTGCTAAGAACAGAATTATGTGTTGATACTTCTGTATTTCCCCTCAGGCATTTGAACGTTTCCCTCGCTGGACTAAAACTATAAACTAAGCCTTTGGATTTTATCTGCTACACAACTTTACCAGTATCTCTTGAAAGGTGAAATGAATGAATTAGACTGTCTACATCTTCCTGTTTGTCCACATCTTATGAACGAAGGTCCTCTTCTCTAAATGTCCTTCCAGGGGATTCCAGTCCCGGTGCTGATTAAAACAATCACCCTGGTTTTCAAAGCTCTAGTCTACTCAGAATCCCACACCATTTCACTCTGATTCAGTTACTCACCAACTATGCCACCAAAAGATGGCTATAAAATTAAAGTTAGAACCAACTGATTGGGATCCCAGTTGGTTCTCAGAAACTGTCCTGTGAATGTGCCATGGCTCAAATCATTAGCCCCAAAGCTTATCTCCAAAGTTTGAAGAGTAACAGTGCCCTATACTAGACAATGAGTTTTANGGGAAAAGCCTTGTAACACCCAGATCTCTATCAGGCTGCTGAAGATAGTGAGGAACCCCAACCAAGCCACAGAAGTCTTGCCTGGAAACAGACACCAAATTAAAGTCGGTTCTATGTAAAAGAGATGTTCAAAAGCGGATCTGCACTCTTGCTTTTCCATAGTCTCTACCTTGGTCACCTCTTATCCTGTCTTGGAGGCCACTCCTGACAAGAGCTCAGTCATTCCTTTGCTGGGACAGGCATTTTCAGGTATTTGTATCTAGCAAGTATCTCAGGAGGACAAAGTCCATCTCTGAGGTTTCTTCACGGTTCTGCTATCTGTCAAGTGCTTTATGTTTTCAGGTAGTATCAGTAATTTGATAAGGGCCTTTGTGATAGACTGAACAACCTTCGGGACCTCTTTCCTATCTCCCAGCGCCTTAACACTGGCTTAAGATAACCACCTTTTTGATTTGCCACCCAAAGGAATGAGAGAAGAGGTTAAATTCTAGACCAGGCAGGAAGTGAAGCAGTAACAGGTTGAAACAGGTGCCTGTGGAGAGCGGCCTGCCTGAGCAGCTCCCAGGCTTTCTCATGTGTGGCCAGCAGCTTTCCTGCACAGCCTTCCAGAGCTTGCTAAAGAATCAACTTGACCAAGCCCTTTGGGAGGAAAGATTTAACTGAACTTATCCACCTGCTGCTTTTGATTTGTTATGGTGCATTATAAACCCCTTCATTCTCTGTTTTATATACCAGCCCCGCCCTGGCAATGTTCTCTGCCTTTTCCCACACCCAACACAAGGTNTTTTTTCTAAACAACTTGCTCGGCCTAAAGGTGTTCTCCCTGCCCGGTTCCTATTTCCTCTCTGCACAAATGCTCTACCATTATTAAAATTCCTCTTTGGAAACCTGGTGCATGTATGGAGGGTGTGCCACCTTGGAAAACTTTCTCTTTAACAGTGGGATAAAAGGTTGGGAGGGGGGTAGGATGGAATCAATGGATCTGTTTCTTATCTTTCTTTGTGGGCCCAAGAGAAGACAGAACACAGTTCCCTGCAGCATGGAGACACTGGAGATTCCCTCCAGCCCCACTGCCGCACTGGACCTCAGCGCCTGTCTAGTCACTAGAGTATTACAAGAAGAATTTGCCTTTTGTTTATGAACCACTTTATCAATGTTGGCATTGTTAATAGTGATCATACTATGGACAAATTATTAAATTACTTATGTTCTTTGTTGTCTAACTTTCTCTACTCTGCTCATAGTTTTCTGACATCATTAAAATGGGTTGATATAAAGTAATATTAAAAGCTTAATAAAACTATTGTGTCTTCTAGCTAGGTAGTCAATTGACATTTTGTCTGTGTAGTGACAGACTGGAGTTTCTATGAAATAAGTCATTATGACCTTCCCCAGTCATTCCCAACATTTATACTATCAACTTAGTGAAAAAAATACTCACATTTAAGTTACAAAATATGTGTAGTGTGGCTGTAAGATTTTTAACTTATGTTTTCTAGAAAACAAAAAGTGCAGCTGCATTTTTAAAATAATGTTTTTATTAATTCTTTGATAATGTCATACAATGTTTTGTTTTTAACCACAGTGACATTCCAGTCACCTAGTCTGTTGAAATCTCAGCTGAGGAGAAGCCTCATGTTTCTGCCATAGGATGCTGAGTAATGGCAATGTATTTCACCAAGTTANGAAGAGATGCTTGTGAGACTNGTTGNNGTACTTAGGAGGTTTGGTTAATGTGACAATGAAGCATGAGGAGAAGTTTTGTTAATGAGTTCAATAAACTGAAATTAGCTAGAAAAGAGAATAACTTACACATATCAAAACAACAACCAAAAAACAAGTGTTAAGTCTGTGTTCTAATACCACAGTGGGGAAAAGCAACAGGAAATTAACATAAATGTGCAATACTTCAATCCAAATCATGTCTCTCCAAGGTTAAGAAGAGTATTAAATACAATGATAAGAACTCACTTTTTTTTTTTACTTTGGAAAGCATTGATTGTAAATAAATGAATAAAAAATAACTGAGATCGCATCAAGCACTCTTTTGACTAATGGCTTAAAAGTATGTTCTTCATTTTATGACATTTGGGTAATAACAGTGCCCATCCCTGGGTCAATCTCTGGCAGTGAGAAACAGACTAATGTATTTCATCTTACATAACTAACTTGCAATCTTTGCAAGTTAGATGTCTATCAGGAGGACACTGGGACTTAGTGGGGCTGAATGTCACACAGTTCATTGAGAGGTGNGACTATTCCTCGCCCTTCCCCACTACTCAGCACCCCCACGATGCCTGCAGACACACGAGCAGGCAGTGGTGGTCACAGATTGCTGCTTTCTTCACATGGGTCCACAGCAATGTGACTACATGAACAAAGNCAAAACAAAAGCAGAAAGCCCGGAGCACCTGGACTCTGAGTCACAGACTCNGAGCTTGGTCTGATTTCTTAGATGAGTGATGAAACATAGTTGAATCTACACTGCAATCCTCTAAAAAAGGCAAAAACAAAAACACAGAGACATCTGTGGAGGAAAGTGTGGAAAATATGATCATCTTTTGGGCTGTTCTTGTAAAATATAGCCACTGTCTTTCTCAGACAGCCACATTGGTCGTGACCTATACATTCTTTTCAAACTACATCATTGAGTCTAGTGTCAGGATGTTGTGCATCAGTGCAAAAATAGATAACACTTGCTGTGCCACATTAAGGGGTCCCCTTAGATATCTCTTCTACTGACAGCGCATTGGTAAACAACACTACAGCCTGTGAAAGGAATGTTGCGTTCTCAACCTCCAGGACTTGTGGGAAATAACTTCAGAAGCTGATGTCACAGAAGCACAAGGAGCTTTCCAGTCCCTCTGAGTTCTCCCTTAACTCCCCACAAGTACACTCTATTGTATGATTTATTACATTCCTGCACTTGTGGGTTTACAGCTATCTACAGAAGTGAGAGGCGCTGGAGGGGAGCTCTGTGCATGATCCCTCTTTGTGNTGACGTGCTCAAAATGTAAAAATAGCCCATAGATTTACAAAAATACTAAAAGGGGAGAGGGGTGGGGANACACCACTCTTGTTTTTACATGGAGACAGGGTCTTACTATGTCGTCCTGGCTGGCCTGGAACCCCTTAATATAGACTGGGCCAGCCTCAAATTCACAAGGATTGGCCTGTCTCTGCCTCCCAGAATGCTGGCATTAAAGGTGTGCACCAGCCCACTCGGCAAACAAACCAAAGAAAAGTAGTAGATAGTGAATGTAGAAGGACTGAGAATTAGTGAGTCACTACTTCCCAGCTACCANTGCAACAACGCATAGGAAAGGATCATCAATGGATTCTTANACCTTGGGGTGGCTAAAACACTGACAAATAGTTTGTTCACTGTCAGAATGAACCACAGTATTGGGAAAAGCANCTTATTCATAATGAGAGGAACCTGACCAGCAGAAGCTTAACCAAATGACTAAAAAATCACTATTAATTTTGGGGGGTATGCCTATGTATGTGCCTGTTCACAAAGTGGGGGTAGCATACATGTGTACTGGTGCATATGCACATGCAAACATGTGTGTGTGGCAGCCAGAGCTTCATATGTGGTGTCTTCTTCAGAGGCTCANCATCTTATATATTGAGGCCAGATCTCCCACTTGAACCCAGAACTCTCAGATTTGACTAGCTTCCCTCACCAGCCTGCTCATGTGATCTCATTTCTGCCTCTCTGGTGCTGGGATTACAGGCTAGACACAAGCTGGCCCGGCATCTGTGTGGGTTCTGGGGGTCCAAACTCTGGTCTTCAGGCTTGTACAGCAATCACTTCACTTACTGTGCTATCTCTCTGACTCCTTTCTTTCTCATGAGGGTGAGACTGTAAGTTGCAAGGACCAATAATTTAGCTACACGCAGAGAACAGTGGGATTAATGGGAGTGAGGAAAAAGAAACACAATGTGGAAAAAAGAAATGCTGGAATACATTCCATGCTGTTTGACTGGAATCAGGGGTGGCTCATAAGCATATTGTTTTAAGGAAATGGTTAGCTCATAATCAGTATATAGGTGGAAATAGATATAATGAAAGAAACAGGAGTGTGTGTGTGTGTGTGTGTGTGTGTAAGCATAGCTCGCTGTACACACACACACACACACACACACACACACACACACACACACACACAAATTTCCTAGAGCAGTCCCCGGGAGGCCCAAGAAGCAAAGAAATCTCCTCAGCAATAGACATAGCTTGTGCTCAGATTTAAGTTTTGGTTTGGTTTGGTTTTGTCTGCTTGTTTTTTGAGACAGGCTCTTGCTATGTAGACCAGGCTGGCCTCAAACCAATAGAGATCCTGTCTCCACCTCCCAAGTGCTGGGATTAAAAGCATGTACTATCACATCTAGCCAGACTTAGTTTTCTAGAAATCATTCCTCACCAAGAGATGACCAGCTCCATCAACAAAGCAAGCACACCATTTTGGGATAGAGATGTGGCTTTGTGGGGCATCTATGCATAGAGAAAGACACTGAAATTCTAGGGAGGTAATGCTACANGATCTGCAATTTTTTCTGAAATGATAGAAATCAAAGAATATGGGAGTTGGGCTTACGGGGATTTGTATACATCAAAAAACCTTACAAATAAATCGCCAATAAGTCTAGTTATTTCAAAATGCAAAGTTAAAAGACCATGAGAACAAAGAGGTAAAATTGTATTTGGAATGTCAAAATACAAACCTATGTAATTTGTGCGTTAAAGAAGTAACTGCAGGGGCAGTGATGGCTCAGTGGTTAAGAGCACTGGCTGTTCTTCCAGAGGAACTGGGGCAGCTCACAACNCTCTTTTACTCCAGTCCCAGGGGATCTGACGCCCTCTTCTGGCTACTGAGGACACTGCACATATGTAGTGCACAGACATCCCTGAAGGCAAAACAACCATACACACAAAACCTAAAATAAAAAACAAACAAACAAATAAATAGAAGTAATCACATTTTAAAAATNATTCTGAAATGATAGAAATCAAAGAATGTGGTTGCTGGGCTTACANAGATTTGTGTACATCACACAACCTTCCAAATAAATTAGTTATTTNGAAATGCAGTTCAAAAGACATGAGAGAACAAAAAGACATAGTANAACAACACAGAAAGCTGATATTTAAAATTGCATGAAATAAATTTACATATCCAAATTTTCAGGTAATAGCTGTGATAACATTAGAAGTATCACAAAATTTTAAATACTTATGTTGCTAAAATTCCTTCCCAGAGGGAGAATGTCAAGCAAACGCCTACCTCTTTTCCCAGGGTTCCCAATGTAAACCATGGCAAGATTCCATCAGAGTTTACTTTGAGGAGCCAGTGAATTTACTGGGCTTTTTTACAGAGCCTGGGGGGGGTGGTACTTACAGGGCACTCCTTCTCCACCTGTCCATACCTCGAGTGACTCCCTGATTGTGTAGATGGAGGCCTAGCTCTAGTCTTCCTGGGCCACATACAGTGGTGCCAGGTGGGAGTGGCTGGATTCTCAGGTAAGGGACTCANGCCTTGTTGCCCCTCTCTGTGGGGGTACACACTAACAACACCCAGTTGAGATGATCTTTGGCAACGTCGGGGGGAGGGCAGTTGGACACCCCAAGATGGTGGTTGCTTGGCTCAGAGGGCAGTCACTCATGGCAAAGAGAATAAGAATGTATGCTGTCTGCAACAGCATGGACAAANGTGNAGGACATTAGGATAAGTGAGACAGACAAGCCAAATACAGTGTGATCTCATCCGTGGAAGCTCANAGAGTTGNACTCACAGAAGCAGCGAGTATTCAGAATGGTAGCAGACAGACAGACAAATATTGACAGATGGTAAGTGATAGAAGAGCGTGGCCAATGTTAACACTTGGAATGTGGAACGTGTGCTCTGGGAGCNNGATGCTNNGTGAATTGTGAANTTTTCTNAGTGTTTTATGAAGGTGTGAAAGTTAAGAAATACTTTTTAACACTGTGTGCTAGGAAAAACAAGACTNCCTTTTCCGAGGAAATTTAGTTCTTTGGAAGACATATGACCAAATTTTTGGAGCATGTGTACATTCAGACATAAAAATATGCAGAATAAGAAGAGGATTATAACAATATTGCTATATATTTTAAATATAATAACCAATTATTATATAAAATATACAACATAAGAAAAACTTAGAGAATTGTTAACTGCCATGATCTAGAGATAATTACTGTTAGCTAACTCTTCATTGATGTTGATTGACTTTCTCTCACTCTGTGTGTGTGTGTGTGTGTGTGTGTGTGTGTGTGTGTCTAGGCATGCATTCTCCTCCTCCCTTTCTCTCCACTGGAGGATAGAAGTGTAAATTGAAGTCACCTAAGAGTTTTGGCTTTGTTCTCTTTCTCTCACATCACGGAGCCTTTTCTTGGCTGTGCACACTTACTTGAAACTTCCATTTTAATGGTGCACTGTATTCATTTGCTTCCCTGCCCCGCNCCCAGTCCATTGTTGAAGATTTTGAACATTTTCAACTCTTCTATATTCTAAATTATTAGAAGGAAATCATTCTGAGAAAAATAAGTTTGTTATTGTTTTTAGATTTTTGAGACTGGATATCCTTATATAGCCCAGCCTGGCCTTCAATTTCCAATTTTACCCAATGTCATGAGTGCTGGGCAAACATCATCATATCTGGTTTGTAATTTTTTGATGTTCCTTCCCTCCATTTTGTAACATGAGATGCTATTTCTCATGTAATTGCCTNGTGTTTTAAAAAAATAAGTGTTTATAAAAAGACAATTTTATTGTATTAGCTACTATTGATAATGCATGCTAAAATGACAAAATAATAGCACAAGGTTCTGTATTAAACTGACTATTCATCACAATCTAAAACTATAACNCTTCACTTGAACTGGGTCTAGTGGTACAAGCTTATCTTTGCAGCCTGTATATGGGAGGNTGAGACATGAGGANTNCAAATTGAAGGCTTGCTTGAGCTTAGCGAGTTCATGGCCAGCCTAGACAACTTAGCGAGACCTATTTCAAACTACAAAGTGAATTTGGACATGGATATAGCTCAGTGGTGGAGTGCTTGCTTGCTGTGATAGCTAGTTTTTAGTTTTTATTGTCAGAGTCATCTGGGAAGAGGGAAGAACCTCAAATGAGAAAACGCCCCCCACCACATTGGCCTTTGTAAGCCTNCGGAGCATTTTCTTGATTGGTGATTGATGTAGCTTGTTCCAGCTCATTATGAGCAGTGNAACCCCTGGGCTGGGTGTCCTGGGTGCTGTAAGAGAGCAGATCGAGCAATGTAAGATGGATTTTCTAAATGGTCTTGTTAAATAAAACACAGAGGCAGAGATGGGGTGAAAGTCTGACAGAGATCAGAGGAATTAGGTACAGCTACCAGCCTCACCTTAGACTGCCACCGCCGCTCCCAAAATGGAGAGTGTCCCAATTCCTTATACCTTCACATCTATATCCCTTTCTGTTCTGTTCTTCCATTGGCTCTTTCAGCCTAGCTACATCACTTCCTCCTATCACCCACTTCTGTCACTTCCTGCCTGTCTGTATAGACCTCCAGAATTCTATGGTTGATCCTCCAGAATTCTATGGTTGATGCTGGGATTAAAGGCATATGTCTCCACGCTTGACTGTTCCTAGTGTAACCTGGAACTCACAGGGATCCAGACCGACCCTGCTTGCTAAGTGATAGGATTAAGGGCGTGTGCTAATTTTGCCAGGCTAGTGGCCGACCTTGTTCCTCTAATCTTCAGATAAATTTTATTGGGGGACATAGATAAAATACTACCACAGAGCAAGCCATGGAAAGCAAGCCAGTAAGCAGAATTCTTCCACAGCCTCTGCTTCAGTTCTTGCCTTGAGTTCCTGCCCTGACTTTCNTAGATGATAGACTAAACACTGTAAGATGAAATGAAGCCTTTCCTCTCCAAGCTGCTTTTGGTCATGGGATTTTGTCACAGCAATAGAACCCCTGAGACACTTGCCTAAAACGAGTGAGGCCCCNTTCATCAGTACAGACAAACAAAACAAAACAAAATAAAACAAAAAACTTTACTTACTCTTCCATTTCTGAAAGAAGATTTTGNTATAAAATACATCTCAAAGGAAGTGTTGTATTAAATTTTTTCTTGTTTAATTCTTTTCCCTATAGCTTCCTTCCCCAAATTCTCCACTGTAGGTTTTATTATATTCTGAATTGGAAATGTTTTTGTGTGTTCATGTAAGTAAACTGAAAGATAAATTGCCCAATAGAGTAACAGACAAAAATTTTACCTATCCTCTTGAGGAAAATNAAACTAAAGTTTACAGAAATTTAAAGGGGAGATTTTTATAGGACATGTAATTGACAGGATTTTCTGTAGGATAATAGAGCAGCATCCATTACATCCTTAAATGTATATGACTATGTCTCTGTTTTAAAGCTTTAAGAACACGTGCAGACAATTTTTCCCCATCCTTGAAGGACAAGAAATAACATGGCTAATGGGGGGGGGTCTTAAAATTCCCAGCAGGTGGTTTACGTTTGTGCACTTCAATCCCCCCTGCCATTCAAGCTTTTTTAGGTGAGGTGAGAAATAGCAAAGCAATGGACAATGTGATCCACTATTTCACTCTGTCCCCAAACTACCCTCGGCAGATGTGTCAACGATTTGTGCAACAGCAAAACAGTCATCTGTAGGGCGAGAGAGTGGAAATGAAAGCCGGTATAATCCTCAAAGAGCCAGCCAACCACTGAATAATTAAGGTCACAGCAGATGAAAAATATGCCTAACAAATCCTCTCTGCTCAGCCCTTTCATTATATGATGCAGAACGGGTTATATAGAGTGAGTCTCTCCACACATTGTTCACAGTAGAGGTACTAGACTTTCAATNGGGACCCTAAATGAATTAGATGGGCTGAGTGCAGAGAAGAGAATGGAGGCAATTAGAAGGATGCTAAATGATTTTCCAGTACCAAGTGTTTAAAAACTCTTCAGAGACTCCTTTATGTCACTCTTATTCCCATTAAGAAATGGTAACAAATAAAATAGATTAACTGCAACCACAGAAGGCCTTTGACGATCATGTCAAGTTTCATCAATGGCAACGAAAGAGAAAAAGCTTCTTCCCTTACCCAATAGCAATTCACAATTTTCTTAATAGACAGAGTTCCCTGTTGGGTGTGTCATAGCTAGTCTTGCCCATTTTCAATCTCTCTGAAATAGGTGGTTTTTTTTAAAAGCCAGGAAAAATTTTTCCTAATAGACTTTTGCTGTGGGATGGTCTTTCTGTATGTTGTGAATATATGTTGCTATCATTGGTTAATAAACAAGTTGTTCTGGTCTACGGCAAGACAGGTTATAGCCAGTCAGGAAATCCAAGCAGAAGGAAGGCAGAATCAGGGGAGACTCTGAGCACTGCCGGGAGGAACAAGATGTAATGGAGTACAGGTAAAGCCACGAGACACATGGCGATACATAGATTAATAGAATGGGTTAATTTAAGATAAAAGAGCTAGTTAGCAGCAGTAAGCCTGAGCCATAGGCCAAACAGTTTGTAATTAACATTAAGACTCCGACCAGTTATTCAGGTACCAGTGGGTGGGAGAGATTCATCTGGCTACAGACTTTCTAAAATTTTTGTCTATAATATCCAAATGTACACACATGTGTGTCTGTGTCTGTGTGTGTCTGTGTCCATCTGTGTGTGGGGGTTGAGATCATTCCATTAAGCAGTCAGAAGCATGAAGAGTTGTTGATGGGGATATATGGAAGTTGCTTGCAGTTAAGATCTCAAAAAAGTATGTGAAATGATTAGTACTGTCTGCAGTGTGTGTGTGTGTGTGTGTGTGTGTGTGTGTGTGTGTGTGTGTGTGATTGCATGTACACATTCTTTTGTTGTGTTTTGTTTACTGAGACAAGGTCTCACTCTGTTGCCCCGCTGACCTAGAACTTGATACTTAGTCCGGGCTGGGCTCCAACTCAGAGATCCACCTGCCTTTGCCTCCTAAGTGCTGAGATTATCCACTTGAACCACCAACCACACTAGGTGCACATTCTTCTGTGTGAATGTAGACACATACATAGTGTGCTTGTGGGAGTCAGAGGGTAGCCTAGGGGGCCGGTCATCATCTTTAATCTTGTTTGAGACAGAGACTCTGTTCTCCTGCTGCACATGCCAGGCTAACTGGTTGTCAAGCTTCTAGGAATTCTTGTGTCCTGTCTCCACTCCCCACCTCTCCCTCGGAGCACGAGGGTTGCAGACTCTTGAACTACTGTGTCCAACTTTTCCACACAGGCTCTGAGGATCCAAACTCTAGTGGATCCTCATGCTAGCATGGCAAGCGCTTCTTCCCAGGGAGCCATCTCCCCATTCCCGGTTTGCTCACCTTGATGCTGCCTTTTCTATCCGGATTCATCGATGTTTAAATGCTTTACCAATTACTTTACTTCTCAGAATCTAAAACACTCCTACTCCTCAACATAGTATATATTTTATTTTGTGATTTTTCTTTTGTCATAAAATGGAACTCCTTGTGGCTGGAGAGACGAGTCAGGGGTTAAGAGCACTTTACTTCTCAGAATCTAAAACACTCCTACTCCTCAACATAGTATATATTTTATTTTGTGATTTTTCTTTTGTCTTAAAATGGGACTCCTTGTGGCTGGAGAGACGAGTCAGTGGTTAAGAGCACTGGATGCTCTTCTTGAGGGCCCAGGTTTGGCTCCCAACACTCACATGGTGGCTCACAACTGTCTATAACTTCAGGACTAGGTTATCCGATGGCCACTTCTGACCTCTGTGGACACTAGGCACACACATACATGCAGACAAAATACCCACAGAGATGAAATAAATAAATTTAAATTTTTAAGTTAAAATAAAAAAATAGGAATCCTTGATTAAATATTAAGCACTGATGGAATGTGATCAACTATACTCAAGCCAGAGAAAGGGCACCTGGATTACTGGCAGCATTAAGCATGAATTATGAGGTCATTCTGTAGATTCTAGACACCAAAATGACCTCTAGTTAAACACAGCAGTTCTAAATTTACCAAATTAACTATGTTTTCAATTCATCTGCTCTTATCTCACCAGCTCTTGCTGTAAATTTTGATTGTTGCTGTATTGCCTTTCTCTTACAGAATCAGCACAAACTACACTAATGAAAGCCACCAGTCACCATGTCCCTCCCATGTACTAGTTCCAGAAATTCCATCATAATCTGAATGTCCATATTTGAACTGTGTGTTCAAACTTGGTGAATACAATATTATATTGATTCTCAAAGACTCATAAAAGAACTTAGCATTTAAAAAATAGGAAAAGCTGTAATTGTAATTACAGAATTTTTCTCAAATCTGTAGTTCTAGGTTCTAAAGTTTGAAATCATAAATTTGTTTGTAACCATTGCTTTTTTTTTCTGGCCACCTACCTTATATTTGTTCTATTTGCACTAGCTCAGATTTCTTTGGGGGAAAGTGCTTCCTCCCCAATGCATGTACCCCTAGTCAGACTGTGAATTAAGCATTACATGCTCCTCTACAACTAAAGGGCAGCAAAGGCTGCTACTTGCCCACTGTAGGGCAGAACTAGAGAAGGGCAAGTGAGGGGCTTGGCATCCAACACTGAAGTAGCAAGTGAAAACCTAAGAGTGAATGTCCCTTAAATTCTGTCCCTCAGGTTACACACTTGCCTTATCCTGACCTCTGTTCTGATCCCTAGTACCCACTCTCTTTTTCATCTCTAGTAACAAATGCCCCAGGGTTTTAGTCTGGAGACCACACTTACTAACTTTAGTCCAGATCTGTGTATATGTGGCTGTGAGCAAATGGGAAATGAGCAGAGGCAGTGAATGCAATTTCTTGGTTGCATTCTTCTTTAAAGAAGGTTGCATAGCTCCTCAGTTCTCTGCCTCCTTTTAGTGTAAGTAGCTGAGGAGTGTGTGGCTAAGGTCTGGAGGTGGTGTCACAGTGAAACAGAACGAACCGAGGTCCTTGGCAGACTGCTTGCCTGCCTGGAACTGCAGCCTGTATGAGAGAGAAAGACTTTTGATTCCCTATATTTTGGAGTGTACACGAGGGTAATTACTTCTCCTCCTTCTCAAAAAGTTGAATTGTAAGCTGACTGAAACCCAGGAGGGAGACCAGTTCCAGTTGATTTCAATGACTGCCCAGATCCTAACAAGTCCTGAAGCTGGGACCACCTCCTCCAGAATGCCCAAGTACTAACAAGCCCTGAAGCTGGGACCAGCTCCTCCAGAATGCTGGTTTAGTTCCTGTCAATTTCCAAACTAAGTTTTACAGATGTTGGATTGATTTTGTGACATACCTGTTATCCTTTCAACAAACTCCACTTTTGTTTAATTTTGTCAGAATTCATTTTTGCAATTTGGAGCAATATGTGTCTCCATACTTTTTCATATTTAAGAAAATTTCCTGATGCTAAAGTTTCTAGCACTGAAATTACTGAGTCAACGTTCTCATTCTTGGTAGGTTTTCTGTCTTTTGATTTAAATATCTTTCTATGAAATTACAGAGGCAAAACTATACANAAGAGTTCTTCATACTTTCCCAAGATGGGAAAAGTAATTGTTTTTATCCCATGGTGGGCATTTTAGGATGAAAAAAAGTGAGATACTTTTTATTCATATGGCCTTCTGTGGTGGTGAGCAGCTATTATAATTGTTTCAGTGAAATGATTATACCTGGATCTTTTAGTACAGCTAACTTGCCAACGTTAAACAACAGACAATACCTTTATCCCCAGTACAGAGCTGGGCATGCATGTGTATACACAGTATGACTGTGTTGGCAGAGGTGGAACCATGTCTAAGGAAGGAAGGCTGGAGTGACAAAGGATACAGAGAACAGAGTTGGAATAGGGATGTTCACCTGCCAGTGACTCACAAAGCTGAGGCTTTGACTGGAGCCATGATGGGAGGTCACAGATTTTTCCCCTATTGTTTCCAACTGAATTTGTAGTTTCTTTTACAAATTAGAAGTTGTTTCATTTGTTGTGCACTTAAGTTCACTGTTCTGCTCTGGAGGTCCAGCTGCTAACAATGAACTCAGCTGTGGATTTTTAATAAACATATGTTTGAAATCTGTTTCATTCTTTCATTTAACTTTGGGAACTTCTGTTAAACATCGTGACAAGTGCATCATCATGACCAAAGGGCATTAAGTATAAAACCAAGACAGAAGTTGATTCTGACAAGTTATTTCTTTTTTATAGAAAAGTATTTTAAACTGAGGCACAGTGGCACATGCTTGTGATTCTAATTCTTGGGTGATAGAGACAGGGGGATCAGTAATTCAAGGTCATTCTTTGTTACATAGCTAGTTTGAGAGAAGCCTGGGCTATCAGAGGCCCTCTCTCAACAATAACAGAAAGAATAACATAAAACAAACAAACAAACAAAGTATAAAAAGTTCATCTTTGACTCACTGAGACTTACTTCCGTTGGGAAGATCTGAATTACTATTGTCCAAGAGTAATTTTATAATGTGGAACATTTAATTTGCTTATTAAGAATATGGTAAATGTAGCCTGTATTAAATGAAAAACATACTTATGAATTTTCATGACTGTCAAGTTAACCACATTCTAAAATCATTAGCAATGCTACTTAGTTTAATGAGATTAGTCTTTTTCATATTTAAGATAAAACTATTAATTTGTTTACAAAGAAACTAGGAATGCCTTACTTTTCCTGGAAGCATTGGGATTTATATTTTTTTTCCTGCATGGACTTAGCCAAGGATTGAGCACTTTACACATTTTTCAGGGGATGATAAAAATATGACCTCTGAAAACCACAAAAGATTTTATTTTGTTTGTATCATGTGTGTATGCATAGACCTGTCCCATTGTATTGTTGTGGTGATCAGAGGACAACACTTGTTCTTCT
The DNA here is from genome assembly GCA_001675575.1 of Neotoma lepida. Taxonomy (NCBI): domain Eukaryota; kingdom Metazoa; phylum Chordata; class Mammalia; order Rodentia; family Cricetidae; genus Neotoma; species Neotoma lepida. Next base: position 49,376 of record LZPO01108305.1, on the reverse strand, counting down.
CTGATCTGAGTCTATCCTGCCACCTTATAGGACCCTACACTCAAACTCAGTTCCTCAAGCCCACTTGCAAGTAGCCACCGATCCATCTCTCCAGCCTGAAAGGTTTTTTTAAAGAGGCTTATTTATTGAGTTTTAAGTAAGTGTATATATTATATTCTACGAAATCTAAAAAGAAAAGATGTGTACTCTATACCATTCAATATTTATTCATCTAAGAAAGGTGCACCTAATAAGTACTTGCTTTATACCAGGCAGTAAGTAAAGCAAAGGATAAAAAGAAACATCCTGTTTTCAGAGTGTCTAGAATCTAGTGAAGAGTAGCATACAGTAAATATAAAAATTTATATATATATAGATCTTCATACATACATATGCATCCTGTATATGTTACTTTTCTGTCACTGTGATAAAATGCCATGACCAAGGCAGCTTATAGAAGGAAGAGTTTTTTGGGCTTATGGTTCCAGAGGTGAGAGTCCATCATGGCTGGAAGGCATGGCAACTGGCCGGCATAGGAGGCAGAGCAGGAAACTGAATGCTCACATCAACTGTAAGCACAAAGCAGAAGGAGAGAACTAGAGTGGAGTAAGGATATGAAACTCTCAAATCCTGCCCCCAATGATGTACTTCCTCCAGCAAGACCATACCTCCTAAACCTTTCCCAACAGCTCCACAAACTGAGGACCAAATGTTGAAATACCTGGGCCGATGGATGACATTTCTCATTCAAACCACCATACACTCATACACAAATTAGAAGTTGGGGGATGGTAAAAGTTATGAAGAAAAATAAAGCAAGGCATAAAAACATCTTTACTGTATTACAGCTCTGAGGGGAAAGGTTTCCCCAATGGAGGTGCTGCAGCTTTGAAGGGAAAAGTATCCTAGCAATTGAGAGCCAAGGAATACCACAACATCACACCACACAATAAACCTCACATAAGAGATTTATCGGGAAACACACAGGAGGGTGGCTCCCTCTGCTTAGGAGAGAAACAAGAAAGAACTGAGTAGGAGGCAGACTTATATAGGGTTTCTTGGAGGGCAGAGTTTTCTGGGGTGGAGATATCCAGGGTGGGGATTG
>LZPO01108305.1:26606-47668 GCA_001675575.1 Neotoma lepida | reverse complement strand
ATCCGCCTGCCTCTGCCTCCTGAGTGCTGGGATTAAAGGCGTGCGCCACCACCGCCCGGCATAATCTAAAATTTTTCAAAGAATATTTTATAAATAGGAAGAAAAAATGTGCATAAAGAAAGAGAAAAGGAGCTGATGACAAGACTGTACAATTCTGTACAAGATTTTCTGTTAACTTTTTAAATTAAGAAGTATTATCTATAAGTGCTCAGGACAATGTTCTTTAATCTTCTTTATAATTTTTAATTTCTAGCATGATAATTTTTGATTTCCTGATATTTGTGGTATTTTACAGTGTGGGTTGCATAAGAAAAATAAGTTCTGGGGCTGTAGTTCCGTGGTAATGTTTGGCTTCTGTGCACAACACCCTGGGTCCCCAATGCAGCCAAAAGATAAATGGATACATAAATGGTTCTAGAATAACTGTGTCAAGAATTTTTTAAAAGATATACATGAAAAATAATATTCCTAAGAAGAAAGCAACTGAAAAATGTGTTTATCTTATTCTTCCTTGAATTAAAACGAAAGAAAACCCAGCACTATAGCAAGGACATTATGGGCAGAAATGTGTGGTGACCCTAATTTTAGAATTTCTGCAACAGGATCCTATATTAAGTTCCTGCTATTGAACTTCCTTAGGTGGGCCCTCTTTTCTGATTGGACAACAACTAATAGTGATATTATTCTTGGACCAAGTCCTTCTGTACTACAAAAGGCAGATGTGCAAACACCCTGCATACTGAACCTTGGGCTTTCTTCTATTTCTCCNTTTCTCTGTTTGCACACAATCTGCACACTCCTTTTGTCCTGCACCAGCTCCCTCCAGCCTGCAGCTAGGTGGGCCTGAGCCAACAAGGAGACCTGGACTAAGAACAAAAGAAGGATTTTGTTCTGTCTCTCAAGGAAAACTACAGAGGCCGAATCTTGTTAAATATTCTCTGGAAAGTTAAAAGTAAAAAGCACTTGATTTTGGGATGAGGTGCCTGTTGCTACATCTTGCTGTTGTTGACAGTTGATGTGGAATGTGNAACCATGGTTCTGTATTTCTTCGGAAAAGCAAAGATCCCTCTTTATGGTACTCTAATTTTAAATGAGTCCCATCATATTATGAGAATCATAATCGTCACAATATTCTTCTATTTTGAAGTTTTCTCTAAATAATGTTTAAGAAGCATTGCAAACTTATTTTTTTGTAAGCTGGTGGGCAGCTCTCTAAAACATGTGAGACACAATAGATTTCTTTGTTCAAAGTACTGATAGAGAATCACTGTCCATGCAATTCTCTTATTATCTTCTTAAATTAAAAAAGGCAATATGATAGTAAAATAATTAATTCCAGTTAAAGACAAGTTCTAAAGCACTGTTGTTTTACAAGTGCATAGAAAACTTGTGGTAAATCAGGACAAGTGTGGCATTCAAAGCCTCTCTTGCCTCTAAGAAATGCTGTCCTAAAGCTAAATATCTCCTTTTACGCTCTTGGTGGAGAAATGTTAAGAGTGCATGAATGTTAAAGTAGTGTTATAGCAGATAGTTAGATAGTATAGTAGTGTTATAACAGATAGTATAGTTTAGAACTCAAAGAAGAGAAAAACACGCTTAGAGATGCTGCGTCATTGACCGAGAACAGAACAACAATGGGCATTGTCTGGGTGGGCACTGTTCGCAGGCCCTCTCCACCACCACACACTGTTAGGAGGAGAATGGTAGAGGTTAGGAAGGCAGCAGGCTGCTTTCTCACTGCAAGTGCTGACTATGGGCTACTTTACAACTGTTACTCTTTAAAACTCTTAACTCTTTACAACTCCCCTCAGAGTTTCCTAGGGTTTAATCTGTTAAAGACCAACCAAGCCATTTGCATCAGTAGCAAAACATTCTTTTGTTTATATAATAATGTAATTTTAATTTTCATGAGTCATATCTTAACTGCACTATCCATTAAAGCATTATTTTGCTATTTTAAACTCTCTTGTGATAGTCACATAACAGTCTAATCTTATGAAAGTGTCTTGGTGTGGGTCACTGACTTATCTAAGGTTCCTCGTAGGTGACAAAGGTATGATCTGACCCATATTTTACCCAACAACTTTCATATCTTAACACCTAGTGTCTGTGGCCTCCCTTTGGATGCTTATGATAGTCCAAGGTGCACAAGAAAATACATTTTTATCTTTGTGTGTGTGTGTGTGTGTGTGTGTGTGTTATGTGTATAAATGTGAGTATGGTGTGTATGTGTATTTTTACATGTTTGGAGATCAGAAGACAATCTCAGGTGTTGGTTCTCACCTTCACTTTGTTTGAGACAAGGTCTCTTATTCACCATTGTTTACAGCAGGCTAGCTGGCCCATGAGCTTCCAGGGATTCTCCCGTGCCTACCTTCCATCTTCGTAGGAATGCTGGAATTGTACATTCCCACTATGGTATATGACAATCTGAACTACGCTCCTCCCAGTTTTGTGCAAGTGCTTTTTCCCCCACCCCACTAAAAGAATAAATTTAACAATTCAGTTGCTCATTCGTCCTCATTATCTAGTCTTAGAAGTGTCATTCAGAGGGATATCACTTCTTGCTACATGAAGACACAGACCATAGCCTCGTTCAAAGCTAGATTGCCAACTGGCCCCCTGTGTTGAAAGGCTCCCTTTGCTCTTCACTGGTCAGGTGTTCTTGGACGGGTTAATTCAATTCAGCATTCTCCATCTGCACAGGAGTTATTAGTAACTACCTCAAGACCATTGCAAGAACCAAATGAGTTAATGTGCTGCAAGTCTGGCAAACAGTAAGCTATTAGTGTGTTGCCCACTTACTCCCCTCCTCCTTGAGGTAATTACCTGTATGAACTTGTGCACCATGGTAACATTTTTATTATGTCAAGTGACTAAAATGTGGGGACTGAATTTAGTTCTCAGACTCACACTTCATCATGCTCAATTCCAGCATGCTTCTGACTCTCACATTCTTAATTTTCTATNAAAGATCGTCCTCCTTTTTTAATGTTTCTTAGGCTAATCATTGCCCAGATCACTAAAACTGTAGCCTGTGCTCACAACATTCCATCACACTTGCATAGACTGCAGATGGTCTGCAGAAAACCTCTAATTGTTTTCAGGAGTTTTGGTTGATTTCTGACCTCTGAAGAGCTTACAGCAGCAGTCTGCAAGATCATTCCCGTTTTTATCAGAATACAGTGGTTTTCTGCCAATGTATGTTGTAGCTTTCTCCCGGAACCACAAATAATGCCAGCATGTTAAAGACTCANACATCAAGCATTAAGTATAGCTTTGTTATTTCAGAATTTCTCAGCTTTTTCAGATAAAGGGATTTGTTGTGGAACAATCNTTTTGTACACTGTGAAGATGTGTTGCTCTCATTGGTTTAGTAAAGAGTTAAGTGGCCAATAGCTAGGCAGGAAGAGCTTAGATGGGACTTGCCAACAGGAAGAGAGCTCTGAGATGAAGAAGGGCAGAGTCACTAGGAGACATAGGGAGAAGCAAGATAAACATGCTGCACTGAAGAAAGGAACCCCCACATGGTAGAATGTAGCTAAGAAATATGGGTTAATTTAAGTTGTAAGAGCTAGTTAGTAACAAGCCTAAGCTATCGGATGAGCATTTATAATTAATAATAAGGCTCTGTGTGGTTATTTGGGAGCTGGCTGGCGGGATAGGATATTATGCCTATATGGATTCACTTTCCCCCTTCCAAATACCTATGAATGAATAGCTCTCAAAGATGTTTTGCTCAACCTAGTTTGGGAAATGCAGACCATGGAACTGATACTTACTCAGGTTTTACCCAATTACTATAAAAGATTGTTNGAGCAGTTTTTGGTTCATTGCTCTGAAATATTCTGTTTTAATTTAATTTCCTATTGTCCACCCCATGATGGATAAAATTATTCTTTCCTGCTTACCCATCACCTTTCTATGCCTGCCCGACTTCTGCTAATCAGGATAGACATCGATTTTATAATCCCTAAGATAAATCATACCTACCAATAATAAACAATAGTAACAATGATGTAATGAGACTCTTTTTGACCATGGACTTTACCATCTTTACCAGCATACAAATGTTCTGAGCATATTAATACATTTCTTTCCAACGTTTTTCATTCCTGGGAACTATAAAATATTGCAATATTTATAGGGAGCTGGAAAAAACATGGTGAAGTTGCCTGAAGCAGAGGCAGCTGCCCCACCTCTATTGGCTGCTGGTCACACTTGGGCTGAGGGGGAAGCTGACTTCCTTAAGCTGGCAAAGAACTAAATATATTGAATAGAGAAATCATAAAATTCATAAACAGGAAACATTAAAAATACATGTATTTTAGTTACACTACTAGTAACACTTTTGATTTACTCTAAAACATCTTGGTAAAGGCTATTATTTAAAGTAATTATTTAAAATTCACAGAAGAGCATGTTGCTTCCAACGTGTAAGAGAAGGAAAGAAAAGGAAAAGAAATCAGAAAATGTAGTTATGGGAAACACTCTTTTTAAACCAAGAGAAAGATCACTGAAAGCCCGCCTATGAGGCTGAACTGCCAAGCAGTAGTGGCCTTGGAGTACTACAGCCTGTATCCCTCAGCTTTTATTTCATGTATAGTTAGCACTGCCATGAGTTATTAAGAATAATATGGCCAGAAATGATATAACACTTACAAGACCTTATTAAAGAGCCTATGATTATTTAATACCACTAACACAAATATAATCAAATAACTCAGGATATTATGCATATAAAGAATTATTAAAAAGCAACACTTTGCAGAATATTGTTCCTGCAATTAATTACAGTGATTTAAAAAACTATTAGGCAAATTCCATGAGTCTCAACAAAGACAACCTTTTGATAAAGTATCTTTGTATTTTCTAGATTTACAGAGCATTTCTCTTTGAGCATCAAATAACCATATTTTAATTTTTTTAAACTTTTTTCTAGACTGATTGCACCATGCAACTTAATTTCAAATATGTTGGTGGAAGAATATACTTAAAGATTTGTGTCAATCAGGTATCTATGTGCCCTCTACATAAGGCCATTTCAATCTTGCCAGAATCTGTTTTAAAATCTGTGCATGCTTTTGCTGGGAACATTACTTAAGCATTCCTCCTGAAAATTAGGATCTGCATGCATTATCCATGATCACAGCTCTCAGGTACACCGACTTCAGACTCTACCCTGAGCCTCTGATTCTCCTCTATTTTATTTCAGTACTTGTCCCCAGTCCTCGTAACCTCATTTGCTTTGTCCTTCTCATCTGAGACAGTCATTTTAATATATTCATTGTATTTCCCTAGGCTTTGAGATATATTGTTTTCTTTATGGTGTATGTGCTTTGAATGCACATTACTTTTTAAAATTTTTATTAGATTTATTCATTTTACTTTATGTATGAGTATTTTGGCTACATGTATGTCTGTTTGCCATGTGGGTTCTTGGTGCCAAAGGAGATCAAAGAAGGGCATTATGGATGGTTGTGAACCAGCATGGTAGGGAAGGCATAAGGGTGGGACCATCTTCTATCTACATCATTAAAAAGCTGCTTTTTACCTTTCTTCAGAACAGGAAGCAGAGAGAGAAGAGACTGTTGCCACTCAGCTTGCTTTCTCCTTTTTCTGTTTGTGTTTCTAACAAGATCTCATCTGTGGGATGCTGCCCCCAACATTCATGGTACGTTTTCTTCTCTCAGTTAATCATCCCCGGAAACACTCTCTCATGCACACCCCACTATGATAATGCCTTCCCTGTTTCTTAACCTGTTATGAATCATAGTGTAAATATCTGTGTTTTTGGATGGTCTTAGGTAACTCCTGTGAAAGGGTCATTTGACCTCCCAAAGGGGGTCACTACCCACAGGTTGAGAACCACTGGTACAGTCAAGAGCCATAGTTAACAAGAGATACATAAAGCAACATACTGCTTCACAGTAGGATTTTTTTCATAACAGTATCAAAATTACAGTTATGAAGAAGCAACAAAATAATTTTATCACTGGGGGTTACCACAACATGAGGCACTGTATTAAAGAGTCGCAGCATTAGGAAAGTTAAGAACAGACTTATATGGTCTAAATCTGTACAGCACATTTTATGACCAAGAAAAACTCCCTAAAGACATTTCTTAGAAAGTGTTCTTTTGTTGAAAGCACATAACTGAAATTAATTTCACTAAATATTATGAATTATTACTCTCACCAGTGCATGAGGTTTAATTTCTCTTCATATTAACTAGTCCTTGGTGTTAGCTAATTTTCTTTGTTGACTTAATTTGAAGTTCTTTGATTACAGACAAAGTAGTACATCTTTTCACTTATATACTGATTATTTAGGACTTCTGTGAATTGTCTATTTTTATTTTTTTGTTCAATTATATTTTATCTGCCACTGGATGAAAGCTCAGAACTTTGTTTGTTTTAGTTTTTTTTTCAAGACAGGGTTATTCTGTGACCTCAAACTCGGAGATCTGTCTGCCTTTGCCTCCAAGTGCTGGGATTTAAGGCAATATCTAGTATTCTAAAGTATTTTAAGTAAATCATTGAGAACATCAAAAGGAAGGCGAGAAACAGAGGTCATTTAATAGTGCCTTGGGTTGCCTACTCTTAAAATGAGAATGGGGGAACTGGAGAGATGGCTCAGCAGTTAAGAGCACTGGCTGCTCTTACAGATTTTAATTTTAATTTCTAACATTGTAAACTGTTTGATGCAGTCTACATAAACATGAACAGCTCTTCACTGTCCTCAGCTACTGAGAATAATTGATCCCTTCAATAGTGTTTGAGAATCAGTGAGTACCTTCTTTCTCTTTGAATAAGAATCACAAGGGAAGAATCTGCTTAAAAACAACAACAACAAAAAAGATCCTATGCTTGACACCACATAAACCCAGTGTGGTGGTGTAGGCATGCAATCCTAGCATTTGGCAGAAAGAGGGATCAAAATTCAATGTCATCTTTGACTAAGTGGTGAGGCTAGATGGATGTGCATGAGACTCTGTCTTCAAAGAAAAGAAAATTGAAAAAACAACCAACTAAAATAAAAGATTTAAAAAGTCAACAATAACAACAAATATAGAAAACTTTGCCTAAGCACACATAGCTGGTTATTTGATAACCCTAAGATTTTAAAGTCTATGTACAAACAAAAACTTTACTTTTATATAGGAAAATCCACTTTTCATTCCAGTGACTCCTAACAGAATCTAACTGCTAACTATGACAGCTAGATGACTCCTTGGACATTTTCAAATCCTTTTGAAAACTATATATGAACATTTTTGTTTTGTTTGTTTTGTTTGACATGGGTTGTCCCCATGTAGATCAGGCTTGCCCGGAACTCATTTTGTAGACCAGTTTGGTCTCAAACTCACAAAGATCCACCTGCCTGGACCTCCCAAGTGCTGGGATTGAAGGTGTGTGCCACTACACATGGCCTGAATCTTAAACTAAATGTATACTACAAGTTCCAGTATCTTTCAGAAAAATGGATAATGTCCCTTCAGAATCAGAAATCCCTTGTCGAGTTATGTCAGCTGTCACAGGATCTGAAGTAAACATCCCCAAAACACCAGGAAGGTCTTTGTTTCAAGTGAGGAATGTGTCTACAATGTTCTATTCATGTAACACATCCAGTTCCTTATTTGTACATCTCACACAAACTCTATACATATATCCATTTATCAGGTATACTTTATTGATTTTTCTGAAGTTTTGAGGCTACTTGATATCTCAGAGTCACATTCTAAAAGACTTAAATGAGTTGAGACAATTTTTCTGGTTAGTTAAATTCTAAATTTATCTTTGAATTTAACTGCTACACAATGTCAAACATTAACGTCATGTGCAATGTAATCTCTCAAGTATTTCTGAGTGTAGCATCCTTTGTGACTCGAGGTCTTTGATGTCCTCATACGATAACTGTGGGGTTCCACACTAATATAGACACAAAAATCTTGCAATACTTATAATAAATAGAAACAATTTTACATTGCATCCTGGTGAGGAAAGTTCATATTGTATTCTTTGAAGAGAACAAGGCGCAAAGCTGTGAAAATCTGTCTGGACTTGCCTAGATACTCCAGAGAACTATTGGTGAAGTGGGAGACACAAACTTACATGATTTTTGAAGCAAAAACACAATACTGGTACCTTTGCTGTTACTGATTCTGCAGTTAGAATCAAGATATGGCTAAGATAAAATTTACCCTACATTATATTTGTGTACTACGGGCAACATGAATAAGCGATGTGACTAATTTAAGAATTGAACTTATCAGAAATAAAAATAAGTTGTCTTTCTTATTTGAATTAATTAGCATTACTGCAAATGCGGGTGAGAACTCATAAAGAAATTAATTTTTTGGATAAAAAAAGATGGAAGTGCTCAATATTTAATAAACATTTAGTGGTTCCAAAGTGCTGGGTGCTGAAGATGCAGCAGTGTGAACAGCAGGCAAGGGCACTGCCTTGACAGACCTCCTCCAGGGTAGGGAGATGGAGTAAACAACAATTTAGTAAAGCTGAGAGATGCCAGGCAATGAGAGTGAAGTAGGCTACTTNCAGCATGGTGACCAGTGAGGCATCTTGGGATCGTCAGCATGAACTGAGTCCTGAGTAAGAGATGTTAGCTCTGCAGACATTAGAGGAGAGATCAGCACACACAAGTACCTGAAGAGAGAGGGGGCTTGGTGTAGTTGAAGCATGAAGAGACATGAGTGTGGGTTTATGTAGATGAATTTCTAAGCTGTCTTATTAAATAAAAAACACAGAGCCAGGAAGTGGGGTTAAATCCTGAGAGAGATCAGAGAAATAGAAAGAGCCACCAGCCAACCTCACCAACACCTCAGCTTCCAAAAAGACTTACTTCCTGTCTACCCACACCTATATGCCTTTCTGTTCTGTTCTCTCATTGGCTCTCTCAGCACAGCTACATCACTTCCTCTTCTAGCCCAGCTCTATCACTTCCTGTCTGTCTGTACAGACCTCTAGACCTCTATGGTTAGAGCTGGGATTTAAGGCGTGTGTCACTAAGTTTGGTTNTGTTTCCCAGTGTGGCCTTGAACTCATAGAGATCCAGACAGATCCCTGTCTCCCAAGTGATAGGATTAAAGGCATGTGCTACCATTGTCTGACTTCTGTTTAATATAATGGCTGGCTTTTTCCTCTGGCCTCCAGGCAAGCTTTATTCATTAAAGCACAAATAAATATCACCACAGGTTTAGTTTAGTGCACTGGGGTGAGAAGGAGGAAGGTCAGAGGTCAGAGCATCAAGGTGCTGTCAGACACAGATATGTAGGAGAATGTTTTATCCAGGTCCTGCCAGGCCCCAGGGTCCCATAGCCACTTATAAAATAATTACTCAGAGGCTTATATAAATTATAACTGCTTGGCCATTAGCTCAGACTTATAACTGACTAGCTCTTACACTTAAACTCAGCCCATTTCTATTAATCTATATGTAGCTATGTGTTCCATGGCTTTACCTGCATCCCATTACATGTTGCTCCTTGGGCAGCTGGCTGGCATCCCTGACTCAGCCTTCCTCTTCCCAGAATTCTCCTTGTCTGCTTATCCCACCTATACTTCCTGCCTGGCTACAGGCCAATTAGCATTTTATTTATCAACCAATCAGACCAACACATATTCACAGCGTACAGAAAGACATCCCCATCACAGATAAGCCAAATATGGCAGGTTCTTACAGATTGTGATAGAAACTGAATTTTATTTAAAGTGTGGTGAGAAACCTTTGGAAGCAGTTAGGTGAGAGGTCACATGACATGAGAAGAGAGACTAATTATGTGAGCAATAATAGTGGTTTTAACCTTGGTAATAGCTGTAAAAATGGAGAGAAGAATTGGGGGAGACGTTTTGGAGGTGGTGTTGACATGACCAGGGAATGAATTGGACATGGGAGATGAGGGAAGAGAGGATGTCTTGATTTCCACATGTAAAATATTAACCGTTACTTTATACCAAAGGCATGATCCCAACAGCAAAATGTGCCCTTCCTCCAAGTTAAAACTTTCCCTCTGAGAAAGAGAACATAATAACAAGCTGGGGAGAAAGGAGAAAATCACACACCTACCCTGAGGATGAGAGCAAGTACTGGAATCCACACAGAAACCTCAGAACTGGGAATGGAAGTGTTACAAACCTGAATCATGGTGATGGCTGCATAAAAGAATGTATTTACTAATTGCAGACCTGTGTATTCAAAAGGAGAAATATTTAAATTAAACTTCAATGAATTCCTAAAATCATAGCAGAAAATATTCTGAGCTATTAACAATGATTACTTCTGGAAGATGTAATAATGGAGATTTTAAATCTTCTCTATTTACATCTTTGAGTTCTTTAAACTCTTTTATAATGAATACTTAATAATTTCAGTGGCTATCATTTTCTATGATGTCTTTACCCTACAGAAATGTAAGACATTCAACAGGGACTTCTTAATAGGGCCTGTGAAAGGAGCCTCTTTCTGACATCTGCTTGTTTCCTGGACTACAAGTGGAATGACTAGAACTCTGGAAGCCACTTGGGGGCAAAAAATTTCAATAACAGAAATAGCATATAGTAAAGAGACATAATTCTCTCCACACATGATCAGGAGATGCCTATTCCTAGGTTTCTATTACATGGGAGAATAAACTTTAAAGTATTTAAACCAAAGAAAATTGGGCCTCTTACTTACAAATAAACCTAATCCTAATTTTTTAAAAAAAATCTTTAAAATCAGCAGTAAAAGATTCTAAACTATTTAGCTAGAACACAGACAAGACATAAAAGACATTTAGGGCAGATGGGGAGATGGCTGGGTGGTTAAGAGCATTTGTTGCAGAAGACACAGGTTCAGTTTCCAGCACTCATATGGTGACTCACAACCATCTGTAACTCCAGTTCCAGGTTATCTGATTCTCTGTAGGTACCAGGTAAGCACACGGTGCAAATACAGGCAGGCAAAATACCTATACACTTAAAATAAATAAATATTCACTTTTAAAAAGACATTTAGCCAGAAAGAGATACACAGATGGTCAATCAACTTATACAATTATGTTCAACATTGCTGAACGTTAGGGAAATGCAAATTAGAACCAAATGAATTACCACTTTAAATATATCAAGAGGCTTCAAATAAAAATAGAACACCAGATGCCAGCAAGGGCCGGGAGGAGTAGATTATGCACACACTGATGGTGAGAACATAAAATGATGATGCTCTGGAAAACATCGTGTCAGTTTGTTTAGAGACCAGGCACTCAACTATACAATTACACAGTACACATATAGCCTAAGGAAGTAAAGACTTAGGTTCTCACAAAAATCTTATATTGTATTCAGAATATTAAAAACTGGAAGCAAACTGTATATCTTTAACTGGTTAAATTGTTAACCAAACCATAGCATGTCTTTGCTGGCTAGTTTCTGTCAACTCGACACAAGCTAGCATCATTTTGAAAGAGGAAACCACAATTGAGAAAATGTCCTCCATCAGCTTGGCCTGTGGACGAGCCTGTTGTACAATGTCTTAACTGGTGATTGATGTGGAAGGGCCTGGTCTACTGTGGTTGGTGCCATCCCTGGGAAGGAGGGCCTAGGAAAAGCAATCAAAAGGAACAAGCCAGGGGTAGCAAGCCAGTAAACAAATGTCCATCCACGTCTCTGCTTCAGTTCCTGCCTTGAGTTCCTGCCCTGACTTCTCTTGATGGTGGACCACTGCAACCTTCCAGGTGAAATAAACCCTTCCTCCCTTTTGGTCATCATCTTTACCACAGTTGCTTTTGGTCATGATCATTACCACAGCAAGAGAAAGCAAACTAAGCTAGGAGTTGGTACCAGGATTATGTATTATTGTGAAAGGCATGACCATGTTATTCTGGGGAGGACTATGAGCGGAGTTTGGAACTCTGGACTAGAAAAGTTATTGAGTTTCAGAACTTAATATACTGTTGCGGGAACTTGAGTGAAAATATTGATAGTAGTGCAAACAATGGTGGCCTGATGACTGAGAGGAAGCAGAGAGATAGCAAGGGTCCAGAGACAAGCAACAAGCTTCAAAGGCATATCCACAGTGATTTAATTCCAGCTAGGCCCACCTCATAAAATTTCCATCTTCCAAAATAACATCAAGAATTAGGAAGTGGAGGCTGGAGTGATAGCTCAGAGGTTAAGAGCACTGACTGCTCTTCCAGAGGCCCTGAGTTCAATTCCCAGCAACCACGTGGTGGCTCACAACCATCTATAATGGGATCTGGTGCCCTCTTCTAACATGCAGGCAAACACGCAGACAGAATACTGTGTAAATAATAAATAAGCCTTAAAAAAATAATTAGGGAGCAAGCCTTCATCCCTTAAGAATGTGGAGATGTTTCATAATCACACCATAACAAACTGCATCCATTAAATCCTCTTCTGCACATACCCCAGGCCCAGGTGTGCCTCGGGCCTGATTGGACAGAATGGCCCCAGGCCTAGGTGTGCCTTAGGCCTGATTGGACAGAACGGCCCCAGGCCCAGGTGTGCCTCGGGCCTGATTGGACAGAATGGGGCATCTGCACAGGGACGGCTGCACCACACTCCTGACCTTCAGGATCCACCTCCTACATTTCTCATGCCACAACTGTGACCAGTCTGGAGATCAGGCAGGAAAAGAAGCCTGCATTTTGTAGCAGAAGCAGAATGAAACCTCATGTTTGGATCCTTGAACAGAGGCTAAGGATTAAATAACCAAGTGACTATTACTCAGTTATGAATAACCCAAAATGCAGATGGCTCAGGTGGTTAGCTACCTACCATGCAAAAATTAGGAACTGATTTTGGATTCCCAGAACCCATGGCAAAAAACAACAACAACAAAAAACCCAAGTTGGGTATGGCAATGTGTATCTATGACATCAGTGTTCAAAGGAGTGGAAATGGGGCAGGCTGAGACAGGCAGTTCCTCAGAGCCTGTTAACCAGTCAGTCTAGCAAAATGGTGAGCACTGGGTTCAGTGAAAGGCCCATCTCAAAAGATAAGGCGAAGAATGACGGAGGAAGACACTCAGTATTAATCTCTGTCCTCCACACACAACCACACAAGCATACACACATTCACACACACACATTTAAAATATAACCAAAAATGCAAAATTGAAGGAAGGCTGCTTAAGTTTTTGTCCAGGAACAGGACAGAAGCAGCTCCATACAAAGGGGAGCAGAAAAGCATTGATTTGATTTAATAAGCAAAGAACACTAAGTCCTTTTTGTACACCATTCTAAGTGCAAAGGTGTGTCCTATATATTTAAACCTCTTTCTGATTTACACATCAGTAACATGTGTGGGCACATGCTCACGTGTGTGATCTTTTTTTCCAAGTGTGACTATCAATTTCCAGCAACTTCCAGTCTAGACTACATATTAGTAGAATTTCTTCATCATACAATATCTAGTTTCCTGAATAACTACAGATATGAGCTGGGTTTTGGCCTGTTGTGTGACAGTCTTGATTGCAGAGGAACAGAAAAACAATTACAGCTGGAAGTTTAAGTTGGAAGCCAGTTCCTATCAAGAATGGGAAAACTCGACCTTTCTTTTTTTTTCTTTTTGTAAGCTTCTGTGGCAAACAGCCACATTCCTCTTCTCTTCTAATCCTTACTAGAATCAACGTGCTTATTTATTGTACATTTTTCCTATAAATGGACGAGGAAGAATCAAATGAGTCTAACTCCAATCAGAAGGAATTTTGAGTAGTTGATGGCTGGCCAACAAGCAGGAACTCCGCATCACTCACAAGTCATCTGCTCTAAATGCCCAGAGAACAGTGGGAGCCTGCAATGCAGGGCGACCCATGATTGCTTTTAGATGCATTTTTCCATAATCAGAAACAGACTTAGCATGTTAGCCAAAGGTTGATGTCACTATCTTTCAAGATCGCCTTTCACGTTCATTTGAAACTAAACTCTTTAGGGTAAACCAGTATTTGTGCTGGTTATAATAAGAAGGTACATACTGTTTTGAATTACACATTCTGGGGCTGGAGAGATGGCTCAGAGGTTAAGAACACTGGCTGCTCTTCCAGAGGATTTGGGTTCAATTCCCAGCACCCACATGGCAGCTCACAACTATATGTAACTCCAGTTCCAGGAGATCCAGCTTCCTCACACAGACATATGTGCAGGCAAAACACCAGTGCACATAAAATAAAAATAATTAAGAAAAGGAATTATATAAAAAAAAGAATTACACATCCATCCATTTTTGTGCTGGTTTGTGTATCACTTTTCTCATCCCTGTGTCCAAAAACATGACAAAAACATAAGCATTTATTTGGGTTCATGGTCTGAGGGGAGAATCTGTCATGGTGGGGAAGATACAGAACCTGATACAGCTTGGTTCATGGTTGCAGAGATGTGTAGTTGCTGATTTTTGCAGGGCATCAAGCAGGAAGCAGAGAGACTGGGCTGAAAGCAGTGCTTGGCTGTGATCCATGAAGCACATCCCTTCCAGAAATCCACTTCTTTAGGATAGGTCTAACCTCCTAAAGATTCAAGAATCTCCCCCAAATGATGTCATCAGCTGGTGGTCAAGTGTTCAAGCACATGAGCCATTATGGGTCATTTCACATTTGAACTATAACAATTTGCCCAAGACCCCATTGGCTCATGGCTATCACAAAATTCATGCAGCCCCCATTGCAGGGAAACTATTCGAAAGTCCAAAGTCTTTTCTGAGAGTCAAGGCAATTTCTTAACTGTGAACCTCTGTTAAGCAAAAATAATCTATCTATATATCTATATTTATATCTATATATATCCAATATGTGGTGACCCAGAGTAAATAGTCTCATTCCAAAAGAAAATAATGGAAAATGTAAAGATTGAACTAAAGTGTAACCTAAACCCCATAGGGCAAGCCATGTGTCCATATTCATCACCGGAGGCTCATGGTGGCATCATGTGGGCTCCAACAGTCTTGGATAGTCCTGCCTGTGTTAATTTGGTTTCTATCCTTATGATAAAGACAACAACCAAAAGCAACTTGGATAGGAAAGGGTTTCTTCGGCTTACATAACCTATTAATTACAGTNCATCATGAAGGGAAGTCAGAGCAGGAACTCAAGGCAGGAATCAAAGCAGAGCCCATTATGAAGTGGAGGTGGGCTGCATCTCAAGCTGACAGCAGAACTTGACATTGTCGACCATATTGTGCTGGTTTTGTAGGCATGCAGAATACAGGAGTTACATGGTCCTGAATGCTACTCAGAAGTTCCATAGAGCCATGCAGTTAGACAATGTGTGGCAGGGTCATATTTCCTGGAGGGAGGTCTCAAGAAACCACTGTGTAAACTTGTGAAGATGAAGTTTAACTTACAATAGAGACCCACAAGAACACTGGAGGGACTCCTGACAGGGACTGAGTTGTTAGTGCACCTATGCTGTGGCAGAAAAGCAGAAGGAGCATGTCTTGCTTAGATTTATTTTTTCAGTTTGCTATGAGGCTGGGTCATCTCAGAAGGGGGAACCTCAATTGAGAAAATAACCTCCTTTCCATTGGCCCATAGGCAAGTCTAGGGGGCATTTTCTTCATTTTGATTGCTGTAGGAGAATTGTAGTCTGGTACAATCCTCAGGAGAGTTTCTGTTCCCANTTGAAACTTAATGGGTACAGATTTTTTTTTCTGTCTGCCTTTCACTGTCATTCTGCTCTTCCACAATCGCCATAGTTACTCATTAAGCTGTGCTTACAGCAGTCTGGGCTTCTGTGTCTCACATGTCCAAACTTTCCCACATTCCTCCCACAAGGCAGTTTGTTGTTTTGTTTTGTTTCAAGACAGGATCTCACTATCCAGCTGTAAATGTCTTGGAGCTTGCTANGTAAACCAGGCTGGCCTCAAACTCAGAGATCCACCTGCCTCTGCCTCCCAACTGCTGGTATTAAAGGCGTGTGCCAGGATGCCTGGCTCCACAAAGAAGTTTCAAAGCCCTATGAATTACAAGATCAAGTTTACCACAGCAATGACCACACTTTCCCAGAAGGAATTTCCTTTATTAGTTACTTTTATCATTGTAACCAAATACTTGACAAGAAACAACTCAAAGGAAGCTTTATTTTAGTTCATAATTTGAGAAAATAGAGTCTATCACAGTGGGGATATGATGGAAGGACTAGGTCAGGTTTGCGGGGAGGCTGGGGGGCAGGAACATGCAATCGCCAACTGTTACATGGTAACAACCAAAAAGCAGAGTGCTCAGGTGGGAAGCAAGACTCTGATATCACCTGTCAGTCCCACTTACTCAAGCTAACCCCAACCTCCCAAAGATCCCAATGACTCCCAAAGAAATGCAATCTGAAAGGTACCAAGTGTTTAAGCAAAGTATTTGGGGGGCATGTCACATTGAAACCNTAACAGTTTGATAGAATATATATATATATAATATATATATATATATAATTTTAAATTCTTTTATATTATTTTATGTGTATGGGTATTTTTCTTGCATATATATGTGTACCAAATGCATGCTTAGTGGCCATGGAGTTTAGAAGAAGACATTGGATCCCTGGAACTGGAGTTACACAGATGGTTATGAGTTTCCATATGGATGCTGGGAATCAAACCTAGGTCCTCTCAGAGAACAGCCAGTGTTCTTAACCAGAACTATCTCTCCAGGCCTGATAGATAATGAAAACAAAGCAACATTAACAACAACAACAAAGCCCACAGTATTCACCTGATACAAATCTCTAGATAACTGTTTTTATCTAGACCAAAGAAAGCTCAGTAGTCCTTTGTAAATTAAAGAACAAAACTTTTATTTCCTTCTTAGGCCCAAAAATTGTACAAGTATTTAAAATCCAAAATAGATCACTAAAAACAAGCAGGACTTGAAATTGTGAAATCTCTTTAAATGCAGGTTTCATTATTGCTTCACCACAGACCTCACATTGCTTTTCCAATTGCTTTTGCCATTTCTAACTTAGGTTTGGATAGGAGACAATACTCAGCTTTTAAGTAAGAACTGAGCTACAAAAGCAAAAGACAGTGGTGAAGAGTCAGGCTTTTCATTTGAATGTGCAATCTCACAGAACCACATGTTCTTCAGACATCAGAATGAGCCACAAGAAGTAGCTTGTTTATACGTTATTTTATTTCTTACAGCAGTTGAACAGATTCTTGAATCCTATGAGCAAGTTACATGTGCAACTCCCAGGATTTTACTATCCTTGCTAAGTTTTCAACTGGTATTTTGTAATGTATACAGATACCAAGTCGTCCATTTGAGCAGTTTTAAACCATTGCCACAGACTATGTCACTTATAATAAATATAAACTTATTGGCCCATGATCCTTGAAGTCGGGAAATCCTAGACCAAAGGATGGGCCTCTGAGGAGGGCCTTCTTGCCACATTATCCTTAGCAGAAAACAGGACACAGGAAGGGAGAGAGGAAAGAAAAAGGAGACAGAGGGAGGGAAGGGTTCCCTCCAAACCCATCACTTTTGCAATGATTCACTGATATAAAGTTCTGTTCCTGTGGCCAGCCACCGTTCTTTGTTCCCACGCCTCAATACTGTCACATGGGATTGTAAGACAAATCTTAAAAGGTCTTATTAATAAAAAACTCAGTGCTAGCTATTGGGGTAAATTCTGAAAGATCAGAGACAGAACAAGGCACAGCCAACCTCACCTTGCCAGCTTCTCAGCCGATCCTGTTTCCTCAAACTGGAAGCCTCTGAGTCCTCATCTGAATGGATCTCAGCTAAACTGCTGCTAAAAAGCTCCAACCTTAAAAGCCTCTAGTTTCTGGTCCTCATGCCTTATATACCTTTCTGCTTCCTGTCATCACTTCCTAGGATTAAAGGTGTGTGTCACCATGCCTGGCTGTTTCCAATGTGGCCCTGAACTCACAGAGATCCGGATGGATCTCTGCCTCCCAAGTGATAGGATTAAAGGTGTGTGTGCCACCATTTTCTGGCCTCTATGTCTAATCTAGTGGCTGTTCTGTT
Source organism: Neotoma lepida (assembly GCA_001675575.1). Classification (NCBI taxonomy): domain Eukaryota; kingdom Metazoa; phylum Chordata; class Mammalia; order Rodentia; family Cricetidae; genus Neotoma; species Neotoma lepida. Next base: position 29,677 of record LZPO01108305.1, on the reverse strand, counting down.
CTCTGACCCCAGATAAGTTTTATTAGGGTACATAATATATTTGGGGAGACAATATATCACTACATTTCCCTTTTTTGTCTACAATAATAAAAAAGCTTATAACTAATATAAGAAAAACAATATCCAAAAATAAAAACAATGTACAATATATACAGTCAAGAATTACATTACCAATGTCTAGTCCATTAATATGGGATTATTTTCAATACTTGCTTTTTTCCAGAGGAGCATTCAAGTGTACACACAGTGACCTGTTTGAAAACTGTTGCTTTCCTTTTAATGGAATGTTTAAGTTTACTAAATCTTCCATCTCAGTGACCTTTGCAGCTGCTGCCTTTAGAACATTATTTTTTCTCATTTATTATTAGTTCTTTGAGAATTTCCTACAAAGCATTTTGGTCATATTCATCCTTCCCTCAACTTCTTCCAGACCCACCTCCCCTGCCATAGCTACTCAATTCTGTGACCCTTCTCCTCCTTTTTCTTTTTCTTAAGAAACCCCATCAAGTACAGTTTGTGAGGCCCATGTACTCTTGGATGTGTGGCCTTCACTGTCTGGTGGACCACAGAGTAGGGGCCACAATCTTAGAGAAAACTGCCTCTCTTTCTTCTTCCAGCAGTTATCAAATGATAATAACTTCTCAGCTAGGGGTGGGACTTTGTGCCCCTCTCCCTTCTCAATGCAAAAGCCTGTAAAGGTCTTGCGCATGTGCATGCTGTCTCAACGGCTGTGAATTCAAATGTGCAACTGCCCTGTTGTGTCCAAGAGGGTTGAGAGATGCAGTAATCTATGAGTATAATGATTAGTCATTAGGAGGCAGTTTAATACTATATCCAAGTAGCAGAGTAATAATAGTAGGTTCTCCTCTAGGCCTATGACCAGTCTAGCCACAAGTTCTTGGCTCTGATAATGGGGCTAGGTATGGGTTTCAACTAGGGAGTGTGGATTTGAAATTAAATTAGCAAGTGGTTGTTTCCTCCCATGACATTCATGTCACTATTGCACCAGTGGGTGTGCCCTGCTGGGCTGGTCATTGTTGTAGCTCACAGGGTTCAGGGCTGGGTAAGGTTAGTGATTCTTTTTCTCTCCAGTAGTGCACATAGCACCTTCCAGCACTGTAAAAGCTACCAAGTAGAGATGAAGCTGTCAAGTGAGTACCACTTGATTGATTTCAGCATGTTCTCCGACTCAAGTGTGTGGTGTCTTTGATAGTTTCCTGCTGAAAGACTACACTTCCTAGCTTTCCTAAGAGACTATGGAAGTTGTTTTTGCCCCTATAAGGGGTCACATCCTATTTTCTTCTGTAGGCATTTTGGCCATCTGCACATGAGGGTGATAAAATTGCCCCCTCACTGTGAAAAAATGTGGTCCTGCCTAGGCCAGACCAAGCCTCTCTTTCTTTCTTCCTTCCATATCTTTCTACAGATGCTTTAAATAATCTAAGTCTTCAGCAACAAGGTCTTGCTGTCAAGTTCTGGAGGGTAACCAAGAGTACTAGCAAGAGTTAGGGTTCTAACTTGCAATATTTGGGGTTCCAAAGGACTTCACTTGTCAACAGCTCCAAAGGAGGTAACCCATTCCTGTCCATTCATGGCATAGAGATTTTTATTTGTTAGACTGTGGTGTCTAGTAGGAGCAGTGTTGCCACATTACTGGGTAACTCCAGTCAAGATTTTTATATGTTTGTGTATATCTTCAGAAGTTCCTACAGTAGGTTACTGTTTTAAAGGAAATAACTTTGGTAACTGTATCTAAATAACAGAATGTCTTATAAAAAGTTATTTCAATGCATATCCTCAAAATTAAAATAAACTCTTATACCTTTTCTTTTCATAATGACTTAATTGATTTTAACATACAATAAATGGGGACTAGGGGCATGGCTCAGTGGATAAGAGCACTTGCTGCACAAGCATGAGGACCTGAGTTCAAATCCCAGCAACCACATAAAACAGTGTGTATAATGGATTTCCCTGGGAAGGGAAAATAGAAGAGATCTCCCAGGTAAACTGGGGGCACAGGTGTGGGGCTAGGTGAGGGAGGCAGATTGGGGGCAGGATAGAGAGGGAGAGTAAGAGACATTTGATGGGTCGGAGCATTTGGAGGTTAGGGAGAAACCTGGTGCCAGGGAAACTCCCAGGTATCCACAAGGATGACCCCAGCTAAGACTCCTAGCAATAGTGGAGAGGGTGCCTGAACTGGCCTTCTCCTGTAATCAGATTGGGGACTACCTTAATTGTCATCAGAGAGAATTCAGCTAGTAACTGATGGAAGCAGATGCAGAGACCCTCAGCCAAGCACTGGGCCAAGCTCCTGGAGTCCTCCTGAAGAAAAGGAGGAGGGATTGTATGAGCCATCGGTGTCAAGATCATGATAGGGGTAAGGGGGAGACCCACAGAGACAGCTGACCTGAGCAGGTGGGAGCTCATGGACTCTGGACCAACAGCTAGGGAACCTGCATGGAACCAACCTAGGTAGGTCCTCTGCATGTATGTGACAGTTGTGTAGCTTGGTCTGTTTGTAAGGCTCCTAGCAGTGAGATCAGGTCCTGTCGCCTGTCTCTGGTGATTAGCTGGCTTTTGGGAAACTGTTCCCTATGCTATGCTGGATTATCTCGCCCAGCCTTAATGCAGGGGGAGGAGCTCTCTCCTACCTCAACTTGATGTGCCATGCTTTGTTCAAGCCCATGAGAGGTCCTACACCTTTCTGAATAGAGACTGAGGAGGAGAGGATATTAATTTAAGAAAAAAAAGATGTGCATAGCCCCATGTGCCTGTTACTTCAGCACTGGGAAAGGGCCAGAGACAGGAGGACTGATGGGAATGTCTTTCTAAAAATGTGTTGCTCTGATTGGTTGATAAATAAAGCTGTTTGGCCAATGGTGAGGCAGAATAAGGTTAGGCGGGACATTCGAACTAGGGGAAGAGAAGCAGAAGCAGAGCGGGGGCAGACACCATTCTGCCAACTAGAAAGCCACATGTAATGGCACACAGGTAAAGCCACGTGGAACACGTGGCGACATAGATTTATAAAATGGGTTAATTTAAGATGTAAGAGCTAGCTAGCGAGA
>LZPO01108304.1:51426-62318 GCA_001675575.1 Neotoma lepida | reverse complement strand
ACCCTAACTTTGTATATCTGTTTGGGGCTAGAAGCTTGAAGACAGCTGAGCTGCAGGCTGGAGTCAGAGCATCCTAAGGCAACAAGATGAGTTTGGCTTTCTGAGGCAGCAGAAGAAAGCCACCTGGTGGGATCTGGAAAAATGTCTGATACATACTCCAAGCAATGCTTCCAGGTTTCCAAGCATTTNCCTACCCAGTGAAAACCAAACTTGCTCTCCCAGAGCTCAGCCTTCTGCCTCTATTGCATATTTTTCCAGTGGGAATTGATTGTAGCTTGCATGCTGGTTCAGCTCTCAAGATTTCAGCATTTGAGATTTTAATTTCTTGGGATTATAATTTTGGGGGACTTTACATATAAGGATTGTGATCTTCTGAGACTTCAGCCCCCTGCTTTAGGTCATTTGGGATTGTGTCTCCTGGAAAGATGACTGGCAGCAGCACTGAAGGCAACCTCGGTACTGGAACAATGAGACAACTGTGCAGTAGGCTGTTTATTTCCATTTTAATAAAGCTGATGCTCAGGATACGGGTTCTGTCCACACCACTGTCCTTTTGCTGCTTTGCTCTTGCCTCCTGCTTATTTATTCTTTCCTTCAAACTTTGACACAAATATGGAAATGGAATGAGAACTCTTCTCTTCAGCTATCTGTAGATATCAGATTAGTTCCATGTATAGTATTAAGTTCTGAAAAGCTGAGTTTCTTAATAGAATGATTTAAAATACATTCCTTCTGCCTTTTTCTTTTTCATTTGTGTGAGGTTGTTTTGAGAGCATTTATTTTGTTTTGGTGCTCTGTGGTTTCTAAATAAGTTTATTATTTAATATATTTTTTAAAAAAACACTTTAAAAAAACTAGTGTAATTCTTTGAGCAGTTATTGAACAGCATTCCTTACTAGTTCAGAGAACAGCTAATTCCAAGTTCAAATGAGTGAGTTTATTAAGCATGTAGCAAGCAAAANTAACACATTAATAGCAAGAAATGAATGCATAGCATTTATTGTGTGTGTCAAAGTTTTGCNTTGTTTATTCTCAGTAATCAAAAGATTATTCTCTTTAACAAAAAGGTAAACAACCCCAAACTTCATCACTAAGTGACAGAAGAAGCAACATTAAATTTTTGCAAGAGGTTAGGGGAAAAAGAAAGCTCTTGCTTGAAGTTTTTCTAGTTCTAGTTCCCGCAACTGAAAAAAAAAAATCACATCCTTGGTGGTGGTCATCTTCTCTTACCCTAGCTTCAGTTCCAAGACAATGAGCATCCACTGTGAAATACTGGCTTGGTCCTGCTCCTTAGCAGGCTGAATATTCTGTCACAGTGCTGTTCCTGAAATTTTTCTGATTGCTTTTGGACTGTTCTCCAAGCCCTACACCCATTCTTTATATCTAACTTTAATCCTGTAGTTCAGCTCAGGACATGAGTCTTCTGTGCATTTGGTGACAAGTTTATAGATGTGACACCATGTTTGGTTTTTTGTTTGTTTGTTTGTTTTAGGTTAAGAGGTATACATTTCTTGCATGTTTAGAACTGAGATTGGAAAATACGTATCTTAGCACTAGCCTTGCTAATGACTTGGAAAGATCTTGACTTCAAAAGTCACTTTTGAATTTTAGTTTTGTCTATAAAACCAAGTTTTTTTTTAAATTATTTAAAGTTTTTCAGTTCTTAAGTTCTGTGACTTCTGAGGTGGTGATAAGATCCTGACTCTATTATGCAAGGCTATATTACTGGCATGGCAAAGTGCTCCTGGTATTCAAATCTTATCAGAGATCTGGTATCTTCTTTGTAAAGTATATATGATAGATATTATAGCTACATACAAATATTTGTCACCTGGCACAAACATTTTCGTAAGTGAGAGAATTCATTAATGACTCAATGATTTTTTCCAAACCTCTTGGATGGCTTGGGAAAAAATTGGGATACACCTTACAAAGAAAACAATTTTTCTTCAATAACTAATTACATTTTTGTCTTTTAAGTATTTTGTTCTTCTATTAGTCAGACATATCACCCATAGTTCGGTATTCTATCACTAAAGTGGTTCGTTTCTTTCGGGGTTCTCAATTGTAAAATAATCCAATTAAGGAACCAAGGACATCACTCAAAAAACTCGTTTCCCAGTTCCATCCATTTACCTTCAAATTCCATAATCTCATTTTATCTACAGTTGAAAAAATCCCACTGTGGCTATGTACCAGGTTTTCATGATTCATTCATCAGTTGATGAACATCTACACTGATTCTATTTCTTAGCTATTATGAACAGAGCAGCAATGAACATNGATGTGCAAGTGTACCTGTGAAGTAGGATGAGGGGTTCTTTGTGTATATGCTCAGGAGTGATAGAGAGGCTTCAAATGGTAGTGCTANTTTGAGACATTTAAAATGTCTCTACACTGATTTCCAAAGTGATTATGTAAATTCACAGCTCACCAACAGTGGATGAGGATTCCCTTATCCTCACACCCTCATCAGCCTTTGTTATCATCTGTTATATAAAGGGAGAAAGAGAATGATGGGACAGGAAGGGTTAAATAGGGTTGAGATGGAAGGGGAGGTTAGAGAAGGAACTACAGGGAGAGATAACTAACTTTAAAGTCCTTCTAAAATAGTTATAAGAAAAACTACTACCGCAAAAGCCTCCTAGATTGGAAATATATACACACATAAAAGGATGTTAAGTGGAATTACTCTATAATGGGGAGATAATCCTCCCACTGGACACCACAGACCAACAAATAAAAAGCCCAGTGTTAGGAATGGGTTACCTTGATTGGCTGGTCATGTCCCATGGACCCCTAAATGTAATNGGACTTTTCTTTGGGCCACCAGCTCACAAATAATGACATGGAGACTTATTATTAACTATGAAGGCTTGGCCTTGACTTATGCTTTTTTCTACTTAGTTTTGTAACTTAATCTGTTCCTATTCATCTATGTTCTGCCATGTGGCTCTGTCCATATGTCCAACTTATTCCGTGTCCACCTTTCCTCTGTCCATATGTTGAAATTGTTCCATGTCCCCTGGCATCTCACGTGCACCTATATTCATCCCTCTGACTTTGTCTCTCTATCTTGAAGTCCCTATATTCATCCCTCTGACTTTGTCTCTCTATCTTGAAGTCCTGCCTAGTCTCTCCTGCCTAACTATTGGCCATTCAGCTTTTTGTTACATCAACCACAGCAACACATCTTCACACAGTGTACAAATATCTTACAACACCCAAATATTACAGAAGATTACCATTGCTCTTGGTTCCTTCCAGAACTTGACAGTAAGCTGCTATTATTTAAGACTTCACATACTTGAGTAAAAAAGAACATGGAGAAATCAAGCTGATACTCACCTGGAAGCTTCATCCCTCCTGGCTAGCTTTTACAATGCTGGAAAACGCAGTGTGTGCTATTGGAGGAGANAAGTAATTGTCAGTCTTATCCAGTGTGAACTGTGATTTACAATAATACTGTGCTGGTAAGAGAGGCCCACCAGTGCAATAGTGGCATGAATGTCATGGGAGTAGCCAACCACTTTCTGATGGGATATAAGATTTTTTCTAAATATGGAACTNATACCTGGCACCTTTATCAGGGCCAAGAACCTGGCTTGATAAGACATAGACTCCAAAGGAGAATATACTATCATTACTCTACTGAAGGAATTCAATATTAAACTGACTCCTAATGATACATATTTTGTTTTTATTTTTTTTGTNTTTTGTTTGTTTTTACATCCCAACTACAGTTTCCCCTCTCCTCTTCTTCCAGTCCCTACTCCCTACCTCTCCTCTTCCATCCCCTCATCCACACCTCTTCCTCCTCTGCTTCTCTTCANAAAAGGTCAGGCCTCCCATGTATATCAAACAAACATGGTATATCAAGTTGCAGTGAGACTAGGCAACTCCACTTCTATTAAGGCTGGATGAGGCAACCCCATTGGAGGAAAGGATCCCAAAAGCAGCAACAGCCAAAGACAGCCCCTTCTCCCACTGTTAGGAGTCCCACAAGAAGACCAAGCTACACAACTGTAACATGTATGCAAAGGGCCTAGGTCAGTCCCATATAGACTCCCTAGTTGTCAGTTCAGTCTCTGTGAGCCCCTGTGAACCCAGGCTAGTTGATTCTGTGGGTTTTCTTGTGNTGCCCTTGACCCCTTTGGCTTCTACAATCATTCTTCCCCCATTTCCTCAGGATTCCCTGAGCTCTGCTTAATGCTCGGCGGTGGGTCTCTNTATCTGTTACCATCATTTTCTGGATGAGACCATGACCANGGAGCTAGGCACCAATCTATGAGTATAGCAGAATATCATTAGGAGTTATTTTTTTTGCCAGTCATGTTTAGTTCTATCCTAGTTCTCTGGACTACCCAGCTTCTGGGTCCTGGTCCTTCAGGCAGTTTCAGGGGTGGGCTCCCTCTCATGATATGGGTCTCAAGCTGGACCAGTCATTGGTTAGCCACTCCCATGATTTCTGCTCTACCTTTTCCCCTGCACATCTCAGGCACGACAAATGTAGGCTGAAGGTTTTGTGGCTGGGTTGGTGTCCCAGTCCCTCCACTGGAAGTCTTGCCTGATTACAGGAGATGGCCAGTTCAGGTGCCACATCCCCCATTGTTAAAGGTCTTGGCTAGGGTCACCCTCATAGAACCCTGAGAGTTTCCATTGCACTAGGTTTCTAGCTTTTCCCAGAGATGCCCCCTTATTCCAGTTGTCTCTCCCAGTACTCTATCCCCCCAACCTGATCCCTCCTGTTCCCATCTCCACCCCCCATTCAGACACTCCCTATTCACTGGTGATGTCTATTCTATTTCTTCTTCACAGTGAGATTCATGTGTCCCCCTGCCCNCTTGAGCCCTCCTTGTTACTTAGCTTCTCTGGGTCTGTAGATTGTAGCATGGTTATCTTGTGCTTAACAGATACACCCCTTAATGATAAAAGTCGTGGAGAGATCAGGGATACAAGGGACATACCTAAACATAATAAAGGCAATATATAGCAAACCAATAGCCAACATCAAATGAAATGGAGAGAAATTTAAAGCAATTCTACTAAAATCAGGGATAAGACAAGGCTATCCACTCTCTCCATATCTATTCAATATAGTACATGAAGTTCTAGCTGGAGCAATAAGACAACTAAAGGAGATCAAGGGGATACAAATTGGAAAGGAAGAAGTCAAAGTATCGCTATTTGCAGATGATATGATAGTATACATAAGTGACCCCAAAAATTCTACAAGGCAACTCGTACAGCTGATAAAGACCTTCAGAGAAGTGGCTGGCTACAAAATTAACTTTAAAAATGTATCCCTCCTATATACAAATGATAAATGGGCTGAGAAAGGAATCGGGGGGGGGAAACATCCTGCACAATAGCTACAAATAATATAAAATATCTTGGGGTAACACTAACCAAGCAAATGAAAGACTTGTATGACATGAACTTCAAGTCTTTGAAGAAAGAAATTGGAGAAGGTATCAGAAGATGGTCATGTTCATCCCATGCTCATGGATCCGTAGGATTAACTAATGATGCATTCTTATATCCACAGATTAATATCTCTCAGTTCTCATCAGATAAGCTTTTTTTTTTGCAGTAGATGGTGATTAACATAGAGACCCACAACTAGTCAAAACACAGAGAATAAGATGCTGTGGTGTACTCAGCCCTAAATGGGATATCTCTATCATAACCCTCCCCTCAAGACTCAGGGATCATGGCAGAAGAGGAAGTGATAAGATTGTGAGATTTAGAGGTAGTGGATGATTACAAGGAAACAGTGTTTTCCGGACACAATAGGACAGTTGAATATATGAACTCACATAGGTGGAAGTGAGTATGCAGGCAACACTAATTAAACTGAGTATGCTTAAAATACTGTAGTTTAAGTGGCTGGATATGGAATGAGGGAGGTGGATCTGGGAGGAGATGAGAGGGCTAATATGATCAAAACACAATGTATAAAATTCTCAAAGGTTAATAAAGTATTCTTAAAGAGTAAGAGCACCTATATTTCATTCACAAGAAGAATGAAGCTCACAGTAATTATGCTAAAATTGCTCAAAGTGCTAGAATCAAATTTGGGGGGCTGTGTGTGTGCACGTTTCTCTGTGTATGTATGCATATCTCTCTCTCCCTCCCTGCCCCGTGTGTGTGCTGTCTCTTATACACATCTAGATGTGTATAAGAGACAGGCATGTGGCAGCCAGAGATTGATGCTACACGAGCCTCTGGGAGCCGTGTGAATTCAAACCACCACACTTTACCAATTGAGCCATCTCCCCAGACACTGGGACTTCTTCTGAGTCTTTTACCATTATTGTTGGAACCAAAATAAATTTCAGAAAGAAATTAATAGGAGGGCTAATTGTAAAAACCAAGAATGTGTAACTCATGGAGGTTAAGCAGCTTGGAAAAAAAAATACAGATTGTTGTAGGGTCATAACCGATTTCAAAAGCCATGTTTCTTCTTTCTACTCTGCTACTCTACAATTTTCCAAGCCATGGAAAACATCTGCCATGGGTAAATTAGATTCCAAGTTATGCTACTATTTTTGAAAACATCTTGGTATGTCAATAAGATCAATAGCTTCATTTATGTTTTTTTTAGTTTACAAAGTTACAATTGGTCATAGTAAAAATATGCAGTACTGAAAGACATCAGTGAAGAGCAGAATTAGAGTTCATTATTTTTCCCCCTTGTTCTTTGCTTAGTTCTCTCCCATTTGTCTTTGTTTTTCTCTTTTCTGATCTCCCACACTCTTGTGTGTCTTATATTATAGGACCTACTCAGAAGATAATAAAGAGTTCTATGGCTAGAATTAAAATCTCAGCAAATTAAAAGTGATCTTGATCTTGATGGCCAAATACATTGGGAATCTCAAAGCCNATATCAATTACTTTAATGGACGAATAGCTTTTAGTTTCTTGGCATCAAATCAATGGCTGACAAGTGTTTACTNAGTGGCTAACCTGTGGTAGAGTCTGTGAGAGGATACAGATGAAAACACTTCTGTCTGCCTTCAAGGAGGTCACATCCCACTGAAAGTCTAACAAAGCAATCCTAAGGAAGAAAGTCTAAGTGCATTCATCCAGGGCAGGGACTATGTTACTGTGGTCTGGACCTCTACATCCTTTATTCAGAAATAAAGATGCAAATTCATCAGTGGTGTCAACTCCCAGTTGAATGATGAACTCAACTAGTTAACAACTTGGCTTACCTTTAACGTCAAGATGAAAAAATAGATGAACATATAGTCACCATTTGTATGTATGACTTCAAATAAGTAGGCATTTAAACCGTAATGAGAGAGAAACCAACATGTACCTGTCTTGGGCTATGTTCTGTACCAGATACGTCATGTTCGTATCTCAGGCTCCACAACTTCCTGGAGAGTGATTGGCAGTTAACGGTTCTCTGTGTGTGTGTGTGTGTGTGTGTGTGTGTGTGTGTGTGTGTGTGTTTCATTTTGGTCAGTGCTGCAGGCAATTGTAAGTTATCTTTGCTCCAATCTTGCACAGGCAAGAAATTCTACTTAAACTAATTAAACTCAATGGGCCACGCACAAAAGAAAGGCAGGAAAGTAGGCTGGGGACTTGTGGAGAAAAGGGCTCCAGTGGGAGAGGAAGAGGAATTAGGAGGTTAAAATGACTAAAAGTCATTAGATAAATGGATGAAACTGTCAAAAAATAAATATTTTTAAAAGAGATTCAGCAAGCCAGGGANGTCAGTGTTGTTCCCCCTGCAGGTCATTTGGGATTGGATGTGCTTGCTCTATGGTAACGTAACTAGTGATGAGCACAGCCATGGTTTTATCCAGAGAGTAATCCCCAAATTCCAAAGATGTGACAACAGTTGAACAGGGTTCACACTGTCATATAACCAATTTTAAACCCNAAATGTAGTATTTACCTGATAAATGAAATGAAATTTTGCATCATCTCCCCNGTGGTTTCTTTGTTTGTTTTACAACAAATCAGAAAAATAGCTATCTCTGAGAGGGTTGGATTCATGAATTTTGCTCCATTTCTGAAGTTAAGTGGACAATTCTCCCTCTGGTTTTGTTTTGGCCCTCATGACATCATGAGCCTTGTCTCCACCTGATGTTCTACATTGCCTAGAGCAATGTTATTTTAATGAGATACAGGAAAATCCCTATGGGCCTGGTAGCAGTGTTGCTTTCCCTGTGAGAAAGTAAAGCAGGTGTGCACAGGGCTTTTGCAGGCTGCAGAATCCTTGGCTCTGTCCCTAACACATCATACAACTTTGACTGAAGAATGTTTTATACTTTCTGTTAAATGGTGAGAAAACGACTTCTTTGTCCTTTTCACTAACCAGAGGATCAAGCATCATTTCTGTGGAATGCTATTGAGGATCTGCAGAGGGTGTCACACGGGAAGGTCCTGGGTGTAGATGCTAAACCACAGCTCTGGCTCCTCTGCTGGCCACGGTGACCTGAGGTCTGGGTGAAGGCAAAGCCCAAAGCAGACACTGGCCTNTGCTTTAAGCAGCAGGAGATGGGTTTCCTTAACCTTGCTCACACTAAGACAATGAGCAGGCTGTACTAGATATACTTGGGATGCTACTCAGCCCTCAACATTGGAAATTCTTCCTTGTCAAAAGAAAACAGAGAGCTTTAAACCCAGTTTCCCCACTGGAATCTTGAGGCTATGCCTTCCCTCAGCCTTCCTTTATCCATCTGTATGACAAGGATTATACCAGCACCTGCTTCATGAGGCCTTGTGAATTAATGGAATAAAGAACGCTAAGAAGTTCATTTGATACCCTGTGAACTAAAAGCATGAAGAAGTGTAGATAATAGGTATCATGGTGGCTGCAGAGTGTCAGCCAGTTGGCAGCAATATCCCAAGAGGCCTTGGTCAAATTTTCCCTTTACAATTGAGAATATAAATAATGTCTGTGGATCAAATTTTAATGCATGGTACTTAGACAGTAGAGCCTTTGTTTTTACTAAGAGAGAGATAATGCTTTTTTCTCTTTATTTTTATTTTACATGCATGAGTGTTTTGTCTCCATCATGTGTGTGCAGTACTTATGGAGGTCGGAAGAGGGAGTTAGATCCCCTGAGATTAGAGCTACAGGCAATTGTGAGCTTCCATGTGGGTGTTGGAAANTGAATGTGGGTCCTCTGGAAGAGCAGCCAGTGTTCTTAATCACTGAGCCATCTATTCAGTTCAAGGTAGTTACCTNCTTTAAATGTTATTTTGCTACAAATTTCTCTCCTCTTGTACCAGATGTACATTTCCTTTTGTTTACATATAAACTGTTATCTGGCCTTAGTGGTATCTATGCCAGTAAAGGGAACCCTCTTGGGGCTGGAGAGCATACTATTCTTGCAGAAGGCCAGAGTTGGCACACTCCTCCTGTAACTCCAGATCGGGTCCAGGGGAGCCTACACCACTGGCCTCTGAAGACAGTTGTATACTTACATGTACACCCCCCACACACATGCATACACATAATTAAAAATAAAATAAATATTAAAAAATAAATCATAAGACTTTTTTTTAAGTATGGATCTGGGCTGGGGAGGTGGATCTGTGGGTAAAAATGACTGATGGTCAAATCTGAGTTTGGATCTGGATCGCCAAGCCCCACGTAAAGCCGCACATAGTAGCACAAATGCCCATAATCCCCGCAAGCCCCTAGCTGGGAGTCAGAGGCAGGAGAATCTCTGGAAACTGGTCAGCTAGCAGCAGGATGGGAAGGCAAGGACTGACCACCCTCCAAAGATTGTCCCCTGACCCCCACACTCATGCAGTGCCACTTGTGCACCCAAACTCACCCAAACAAGCACACACACACACACACACACACACACACACACAAATTTAAAAATATCAGTCTGGACTGTGATATTCCTTTCAACTGACTCATAAAGTCCCCTGTTCACACCTCATAGCAGAGACTTCTTTTTTAAAGTATGTTCTGCATTTGCATATTAGTTAACATGCCCTTGTTAGATTTGTACAGTTTGGCTTGAATAAAAATGAGTGCCTGGCTGAGCAACCTGGTAAGCACATGAGACAGTGAGTTCAATCAGATTCACTGTTGGGATTTTCTTGTTTTGTGAAGATTAAAACAGCTACAGAACAATATGAGGGGTTAGAAATCCTGACACATACTTTGAAGGCCTGCATTAAATATGAAGCCTATATTTATTTTAATTGTACTCGGGCACTATCTCATTTCCACTTGAGTGTTCTGAACTATAAATAGTTCTAATTTGTTTACTTTGTGCAGTTACAGGATAATTACAGGGGAACGAGCCAAATGATATTATTGCCGTAGTTGGCTAAACTCAACACAAACGCAATAAATGAAATGATTGCTTTTTAATTTCTCCTCCTTTTCATAGTGTCATGAGCTAAAGTGACAATGTCGTAAGACTTCAAGAATTTAATTTGTTTTGAGAATCTCCACTCGTTGCTGTTAATATGTCCCCATGGTTTACACTGGTGTCAGTGTTGCTTGGTGTTGTTGGGTGTTTCCTTCAGAAAGGAAGCACCTGGGGCCTGCTTCCCTGCAGTATCTACTTCATGAGGCATTGTTTTCATGAAATTTGCAGTATCATGGGGTAGTCAGTTGTTTCCATATACCTATCCAAACTGATGCCAGTAATACACACACACACACACATACACACACACACACAACACTCCCACAAAAAACACACAGGCACACACGTACACACAGACAGATTAAAAACAGACACACAATCATAGACTCACACACAAACACATGCAGACACCAACAAATATAGACACATGCAGATACATACAGACTCCCACAAAAACCATTCACAGGCCACACATATACACACACTCAGAGACACATGCACAAATACACATAGACTCACAAACAAGCAGATACA
>LZPO01108304.1:11193-37352 GCA_001675575.1 Neotoma lepida | reverse complement strand
TGTGTGTGTGTGTGCCTGTGTGTGCCTATGTGTATGTGTGTGTCTGTGTGTTGGTATGATTATCTCCTTCTACCATGTGGCCCCTGTGGGATTAAACTGAAGACACTGGGTTGAGGGGCAAGCACCTTCATCCCACAAGCCATCTCGGTGGCTTTCTGTTTGAAATCTTGTCGTTATAGCTTGAAAATCGTTTCCAAAAGTCATATGTTGGAAACAACACCCAAATCCATGTGGTAACAGCATTTAGAGGTGTGGCCCTTCAGAGAGCATGGGGACTAGATGAGCCCTACATTGGCCTTTCTCACTATGCAAAGAGAAGAGTAGACCTGAGCTGGTGCATACATTTGTTCTGCCTTTCATGTGACCGTGTCTGTCCAAGCTCTTCTGATACAGTGTGGACACAGAGCAGATGCTGACACCAGACTTATTTTGGACATTCAGTTTCCAGAACCCTGACACAAAAATTCTATCTTCATAAACTTATCCAGGCCCAGGTATATTGTTATAGCAATAAACAGACTAGGATGCTTTGGCCAGCATATAAAGCTAGTTATACTTTTGTGTTTTCTTTTATTTCCTAACAGTCAGTGACTTGGAGTAAACAAGTTTCTCACCCTGACTTGGGATATAAGTGAATTTATTATAGCAGTTAATTTTCTTTAGAAGCCTTTAAAAAGTATTTTNAAAAGAAAACAATATAGTTATAAATATGTATATGTACATTAATTAACAATATCATTAAGAGAATATATTTAAATTCTTTATTAAATAATTCACAGATATTTTAATGTATATATGCACCATTCCATGTAGGCTTTCCTGAGGATATATAAGGATATATTCTCCCCANATAGAAAGGATACCATCAGATTGTACAAACATTCTATCAGTTCACCTTGGTGAACCAATATGTTTATTAGGGCTGCTCTAGGAGCATGGATGACTCAAAGGCTACTACACCATCAGACCTTGGTAATTTATAGTAGCTATAGCTGCACCACCGAACAGTACCAGATTCTTGTCAACCTTCCCGCTCCCGTATAACTTAGGGTAGGGGAGGGTCTTTGTGAGACCTGAGCTCTGTGAATCTTACAAGCCTACTTTCTCCCTCTCTGAGGAAATGATGATGGNTCCTCTCATAAANGTCTCATGCGGCTAATCACAACTATTTGGATTCAAGACAGTGATGGTGTCCATATCCAACATGGACAAAATAGTTACTCAACATCCATGCACTGTTCCAGACACTGAGAGTCCATCAGTGGATAAACAGCATGAGAACATGCTTTTGGTATTTGTAGTATTCTTTTCCCAAATCTATAATCTTAGTTTAATCATTAGAAAATACGAGACAAATGCAAATTGAGGGGAATATAACAAAAACATCTAAGCAGTATCCTTTAAAAGTGTCAAGGTCAGCCGGGTGTGGTGGCGCACGCCTTTAATCCCAGCACTAGGGAGGCAGGGGCTGGCAGTGCTCTGTGAGTTCGAGGCTAGCCTGGGCTACAGGGCAAGTTCCAGGACAGGCTCCAAAGCTACACAGAGAAACCCTGCCTCGAAAAACAAAACAAAACAAACAAACAAAAAAGTGTCAAGGTCATGACCAACAAGGGAAGAGGAAATTGTCGCTAGTCTGGAGTACTTAAGGAGTCATGATGACTAAACACAACATGGTATCCTAAACTGGTTGAACAGAAAATAATAATTCATGAAGAAACTAAGGAAAGCTGTACTTCATTTACTGGTATTGTGACAACCCTTTAAGAGTAGATGAATCATGGAGTTGAAAGATGTTAATGTTACATTATCGACTGGGCAGGACTATGTGGGAGTTTTCTGCATTAGCTTTGCAGGTTTTCTGAAAATCTAACATGAATTCAGCNTAAGAAGTTTTAAGGCCAGAGATTAATTCTAGTGGTAAAAGAAAAAAATTTATCTCACATCATCAAAAGTGAATAATTTTGAAAATTCTCAGACTTTCCAAATGGCAAAGATACTAAAAGTCAGAAATGATTGTCAAATAGTGGGTTACAGNAAAGGGTGAGACAGGACTGTGTCACCTTAGGTTAAAACCCCAGGAATATTTAAAGGTCTATGTATTCAGTCACAAAAAGGTTCCTTTAGTATTTTGTCATGCATTTTTTTTGCATTCAATCTGATTCTTTTTTTTAATCACATTAAATATTATTTGGATAAATTGCTAAAATTTGTAGCAGCCCTTTTAAAGTTTGCCGAAGGAAAGGTCCTAAGTTCCTGTAAGACACAGATGTTATTATCTCTGCTCCAAAATTAAGGAAACTCAGTCACTTGTGGTTAGATATTGCTGGCCAGGGTCACAGAGCTATGATCCAGTCAACTACAATCTGAGGTCTAGGTTTTTAGACACTATAGTGTGTCATTTCCCCCTTAGACTATAAGTCTTAGGGACTATTGTAGTTTGGGCTCAGTCATCAGAATTTGTTGGTTCTCAGAATCTTTCTGTCACTCCACTATCTGAACATGCCACNNCTCACTCCCCAANCCTCCCACAGATCTTAATTCGCTGCCCTTCATGGAAAGGTAAATTTCAGGCACAGAGGGAGGCCTGTTTTTCACCTCCTCTCCTTTATTCGCTGTCAGTTGGTCACCAAGAAGATCTTTAAAGATCTTTAAAGTAAGCAAGA
The DNA here is from genome assembly GCA_001675575.1 of Neotoma lepida. Taxonomy (NCBI): domain Eukaryota; kingdom Metazoa; phylum Chordata; class Mammalia; order Rodentia; family Cricetidae; genus Neotoma; species Neotoma lepida. The sequence goes on along the minus strand of LZPO01108304.1, from coordinate 34,689 downwards.
GTGAATGGCAAGCACCAGACCATGTTAAACAAATGCTGCTGAGTCAGTTACGGAGGAATGTTCAAGTCTTTAGTTGAAACCCCAGGAAATTGGTCTGTGATCTGAGCACTCAGGAGGTTGAATCCAAAGGATTGAGTTCAAGGTCAAGCTGGCCTACATAGCCAGAGCCTATCTCACAAGAAATAAAAAATTAAATAGAAAAAATTAATTAATTAATAATAAATTGAATTGGCTTCTGTATTCTATCTGAAGAACACCAACAACATGGACCATTCAACCCATTATGGTTTTCTTTTCAATTTTTNTTGCATTTATTATGTATATATTTGTGTATACCTNGGTTTGGGGGCATCATGGTATGGGTGCAGAGACCAGAAGACAACTTGAAATAGTCAGTTCTCTCCNCCCATCCATGAATCCCAGGCTTCAAACTTAGATCTTCAGGTTTGGCAGCAAGCGTGTTTACCCACTGAGTTATCACGTTGGATGCGGTTGACTTTTTAATACGGAAAAAATTTTAATATGGAAAAACATGACATAATAACTTTGTTTAGAGAGAACAAAAATAAACTTCCATGAATTTGTATTATCAAAGTGCTGAAACTAATTTCCAAGTGGCTCCCATGTCCTTCCTGGTCAGTGTGACATGTGTGGTATTCTTCTAAAGATCCTTCATCCAATCTTCACCAACCCTATTGTCCACTGGTAACATCTTCCCCACAACCTTCCTGCTTCNTAGGGGTTTCAAAATAGAGTTTAAGGCCTTTAAAGCTACAACAAGAGTATAACNTAGAAGTCTGGTGCTTCTGGAATGGAGAGCATGAGATTTTAATCCCCAGTTTTTAAATGAAANGCATTAGGATTCTTTACAAAGCAAAGGAAACATAGGGAAAATTAGGATTTCAAAAGGAAGGGAAGATCTGACTTCCTTCGAAATACTGTGTGTGGCGCTACTTGTGGCAGATGCTGCTGCTGACCACAGACAGCATCTAGTGAGCACTTGCTTAAGGTTCCAACCACCTGAAACTCTCCCTCAGCACATTGTGACAGTGTGCAAAATCAACACACGGGGAGCTTTTGCAAGTGTGAGAGGTCCTTGAGCCACGTGGGTTTCATTACCTAAGANCCNTAAGAGAGCCTTGCAGAGCAATATTCCTTTTGNGATCCAGAAGGATCCAAGTTACATTCTTACCANCCACAATCTGGAGGTAAGAGAGGAGAGAGGAAAGGCCCTTAATCAAAGGTATATCAAAGCTTTTCACCTCTAGGTGGGTCACCTCCACTGATGACTTGCTCTTAACAGTGAAGCAAGGTACANTTGTGTGGTCTCCAAGGGCCTGTTTGGGTTGGATTCGTCTGGCCTCTGCAGCATTCACACATATGACTTACTGGCCCTTCACAAGTGATGATCACACTCAGTTGCTTTCCTTCAGTTGGACCATTCTCTTCTGCTCTTCTGTAGACTATTCCTATGGATAACCCAAGAGTCCAGCTATCTAATGTCTCCTAGGGAAGCCTTTGTTGACCTCTGGGACTACTCTGGGTCTCCTTGCCAAATGCTCTTGCCACACTGCTTGGCTTAAGAAAGACAATTAATGAGGTCATCACATTTAGTGTAATGACCTTTCGATGGTTATTTAGTCACCTGTAGTCATCTATAACACTTACTTACCTCCATCACTAGACTAAATGTTCCAGTAGAACAGAGAACTATCTTACTTGCAAATCATTACCCACACATTCTTGGAACGGTGCCTAGCACATAGTAAGTGTTCAATAAGTTTTAATAGATGTATGAATGAATTAAAGGGGTCCTGGGGAAACCTAATCCAATTTAATTTACAGAGGAGGAAACTGAAGTCTAAGTTGTTTGACTTCCTTGTTCAAAGCCCTAACCAAGAACAAAAATAGAGATAAAACCCAAATCTCCTTACTCTCCCAGAATACTTTCCTGTCCTGACAGAAAGTTCATAGTCTAGTGACTCATCACAGCAGAGGAAAAAGCAATTCCTGGCAAGTTGCTTTGGGTCTTAATGAAGTTTCAAGCTTGAGTTTTATTGAGTACTCCCTTTATTTAAAGCAAGGCCCGTAGTCTATGTTTGCTTCACCATTCCTCAGTTGCTGGATCCAATGTTAATTTTCAAGAAGAGATAATGTGGCAGTTTGGCAGGACTCTGCTGAGCTAGCGAGCATTTAATAGCATCACAGATGGAATCATTTGCATGTGGGGGGATTTTTTTCCCTAGGATTTTGTCCCAATTAAAAGTTATCAGTTCAAACCAGGTTACCAGTTACAGCAAATAGAAATCTGCACTTTCTCCGTCCTGAATCCATTCTACTTTTGCTTCATCCCTTGCTTGCCTCTCAATCTGACACACTGAGAAATATTTAATAGTCACTAAAAATGGAACAGCTACAAAAATCTTTCATGACTTCCCAGCACATTAAACAGGCTACACGTTCGAAGAGGCCAACAGACACAACAGTCCTCTCATTTCTTTGCTGTCTGTGGGAGAGTTCATGTCAGGTGAGCATTAATTAAGTGCCTCCTTAAGCTAGACATGTTTGTGAATGTGAACACAGCCTGGTCCCTTTCTTTGAGGCACCCCAGAAAGGCAAGGAAAGGTGTAAAAGAAAGCCAATCCTGAGCAAAGGTCTAAGTACAACTGATAAAGGAGTCTAGGTAGGAAGGAAGAGAATGAAAGGGCCATTTTCAGCTGTCTGTCCCAGGATAATTCTTCCATAAATGAATGAGAATGGATTGATTTGCCTCCTGTGAAAACAATAGGCTAGCTTACTGTCATTTAAGGTGGGCTGTTTNAATTTTACACACACACACACACACACACACACATATATATATATATATATATTTTACAGGAGTTAGGTACACACCCTTTCCTAGTGTAGTAGCCAGCTCCAAGATAGTGTTCATGGTTTTCAGTACCTCTATGGTCCTCTGCTATGCTGACACAGCTGGCATGGCTAGCTATTAGGATGCTATAGAAACTGCTGTGTGGTTTCTCATGTGAGGTCTTCAAAGAAGTCACAACTTCAGCTTATGATGTCTTGGATTGATCGTGAGGATGTTCAAGTAACCCTACAGAGAGGCCCAAGTGATGAGGAAAAGAAGCACCCCATCAGCAGCCACTGAGACTGGAGCCTTTTTCAACACCCACATGGTGTTCTGCCATAGTCACTCCTCGGATGAATGCCACCCAATATCCCCAACTTCTCAACTACAATTTCACAGAGGTCCCTATGCCACAGAGCCATTCCTAAATGCTTGGTCCACAGAAATACCGAGATAATAAATGTTTGTTTGTTTTTTGTTTTTTGGGGTTTTTTTTGTTTGTTAAAAGCCATCATGTTTTGGTATAATTTGCCAAATGAATTACTGCAAAGATTGAAGAAACTATTTTAATTGAAAACACATAGCCACTTTGCTATGATTGAGTTGAGGCCACCACAGAACTGTAGGTGTTTAGAAGAAGGGCAGAGGAAAGAGGGAAGGAGAGCTGTGGGGAGCGTGGGTCTAGGCAGCACAGAAGGGACCGCCCTTGGGATCTCCTGAGATGTTGCTTGGCTAGTGTTAGGGCCCAGTAGCACTTTGTACTAGGGTTGACTCACTAGCCTCAGGAGCTCATTCAGAAGCAGCGGAGGCATATCACCAAACACATCAAATCCACCCAAAGCCCTCTTTTGCAGTCAAGAAGTCCACAGGCTATCCTTTTCAATGGACTTCATTTAGACAGAGTGCCTCTCACTGGCTATTTAGTCCTGCTAATGTTTGAAAAATAAAAGTTGTTGGAACAAATTTTTCCTTGGCAACTATCATTCACGAATGGGTGATGTTGCTATCCACGCCCCCTTTCCATTAAGAACTTGCTCATTTTCTTCCTTTTAAAAAGCATGCTGTATATTTTGGACATGGATTCAGTACACCAGGAAGCACAGTTAATTCTGTAGCGCTGCCCAGCATGCCAGTCTGTAATGATGCTCACAGGAAGATGGCCCACGTATATATGCAAAGGATACAAGGAAGAGAGGGAGGAAGGCATTTCCATTTCTTTTATTCTAGCATTGGGCTCTGCTGTGCAACCCTGTGTAATTCCNTACTGGTATCCTGAATCTAGAATCACTTCCTCGTGCTGTGTTCTGAATGGAAGTAAGTACAGTGCATATCTATACTGGTCAGTGTTAGTACTTAGGTAGATATTATTCATGAAAATGCCTTCCCCATGACTCACCGTAACCTATACTTACCTTTATTTATGAATTCTAGAGGCAGACAACATGGGCTTTAATTAGTCTTGCCAATTACTTGTTCGTACTGAAAAAAAATGAAGAATTCATAAGATGATTGTGAGGATTAAAGGAGTTTATACATACAACTGTATATTTATACAANTGTATAGCATGCATAACAGTTATTGGCACACATTTCATGCTGTATAAATACTTGCTACTATTATTTGCCCTAATGATAGAACATAAGAGCCACAGGTACAGAGATCTTATCTTTTGCACGTCATAGTACCAGCCCCAAGCACATAACCAGATCTGTAGGAGATGTCTCATTACCAAAAGTGAACATGGAGACCAGATGTTGCTNCTCTGAATAATTTACAATATCCTCATTACAGAAAAATTTTCAATGGAAATTTTTTTCCTTCTGTTCTGGTCAATTTGCTCAGAACCATCTTTTTTCCAAGACCCCAGTCTCTCTAGATGCAGGAGCTCAGCTGCAGTTCTTATAGNTTACACATTCACTCCTTACACTATTGTTACACTATGGTTTGTGTCTGCCTTTGTACATCCTAACATATCATCTTCAAGATGTAGAGAAATAGATAATTGTTAGATAGAAAGATAGATAGACAATAGGTAGATAAGGTAGATAGATAGACAGATAGGTAGATAAGATAATAAATATATAGATTATAGATTCATAGCTGATAGATACACAGATGATAGACATAGGTAGAATAGCCTATGTGTGTATATATAGCCAATAGCCATCAAAAGTGTGTGAANATGGTTCCTCCTCTAAAAAAAGGTAGGGGCTAGCAAGACAGCTCAGAGGGTAAAGGTNCTTGCTGCATAAGCCTGGGTTGTCACACTATTTACTGAAGAGTCTAAACTAGTTCATCTGGAACACATGTAGAGATTCTACATGGGGCCTCACACAGAAACTGCCACGTAGACAATGAGGTTTGCCTGGGAGGTGTCTCGTTTACTTCTTACAATGACTGTGCATNCTGAAGAGAATGGATTTTGTAACTCAGGTTAACTGTATGGAATCAATAGCGTGCTGCTGAGTAAATGTCTGCTGCCTGCTGCTGCCCCCGAGTCTTGCACACCTGTTCTCTAGCTCTTCTGGTTTTTATACCTGACACTCACTTTACNACCCACCAGCTTAGGAAGTGAAAGGTACTTTGTTTGTGTCGCTGCACCCTGACTTCTATAGTTCGGGAAACTTTCAACTCTGCTGTGCTCAGGTTTCACTCAAGCAGCCTTCCTGCCTTCCTGTCACTGTCNTACCANTATCCCCTCAGCATTATTCCATGTTCCTATTTAGATCACAGCTCAGAAAACACTCCCTGGCCAACCTGTGCAAGGTCTTTTTTCTNTACTTTTTTCTCTTAGACTTAAGTTTTGTTTTCATCTATTATATTTGTTAAAATTATCTATTATTAAGTTGCTTGCTTTAAGAAAAATTAGTATNCATTAGCATCCATAGATGCAAGGATCCTTCTATGGANATCTGTTGTAGAATATTATTTCAAGGTGTCTTACTTTTGTTTATGCTCTGGAACATTTGTTTAATGATGCAAAGATGTGTTTGATTAAATAAAATTCACCTGTAGTCAGGAGGCTGCGTTAGCAACTAGCTGACAGGAAGTGGTAGGGAGGAGCCAGGGGAGAAAGGGTTTATAAGGAGGGGTGAGGAGCAGCACCAAGGCTTTTTGGAGGATGCAAACAAGGAGAAGAGGTGAGGTACTTGCTATTCAGCCTCTCTGAAGCACAGAATTCCACCTTAACCTTTGAATCTTGAGTTCTTTAGAGGGAGAGAGGTTTAGTTAAGTTCCCTTCATAGTTTTGTGAGAGTTGGAGCTGGAGGGAACAGAATTCCCTCTGGCTAAGGCCCTTGTAGCCTAACTGCTGCTGGTAGAGGTGGAGTTGCAGTTGCTGATACAGACAGCTGTGGCTTAAAAGGCTGCAACCATTTAAATAAAGGACAACAGACGTCCTTTCCTAATGCAGCCAGTATGTATAGTTTTGACAAGTACATGCTTTATGTGGATATATTCCCAGGCTGTTCAATGGTACTTTTGTTATAGATCCTATTAAGTAATCTTCCCTTTTCCCTCCTTTGCTTATACATATATCCAACTTTTTAAATCAATACTACATATAAACTTATGGAATGAGTGGACCTACCACATTTTCCTCATGCCTTCTCCAGTGATGGATACCTCCAGCTCTTTGTCACTGCAGACTTAACTATAAAAGCTTTTGAACATTCAGAGGCCTGGGAAATAAATTCACTGGCATGTAGACCCTGGAGCATCATNAGTAGGTCATTGGGTTTATCACTAGGAAGAGCTGACTCCAACAAGTTAGGCCCAAGTACCATCTCAAACAGAAGGGAACTAAATGCCATCATCAGTATATGTTGTACCTTNTATCTCCAATCATTGGTAATTTCCAGGTTCTAGTGTCTATCAGTTTAATGGGTCTAGAATAATATTTAATTGTTCTAATCTGAACTCATTTTTTCATTATTATGATTTTAAGCATTTCATCACAGGTGTGCGAGTTTTGTGAGGGGGTCTCCTTTTCTGTAAATTTTCTATTCAGGTCAGGCAACAACTTCCAATCTTTCTCTTCTTGATTTTCAAAAATTTCTTACATATTCTAGAGGATGCTAGTCTTTGTTTATTTCGACTTTACAAATATCTTTTCACACTATGTCATGCTTTTGTTAAATGTGTCCATGGTGTCATTCACTGACAAAAATNCTATCTTTCTGTACTAAAATCCATCATGTTTCAAGCCTTAAAGTTTGGGATTTGGAAGTTTGTTTCTGATGTGTCTCTTCCCTGTTGGTCTTACTGTTCTCCACTGTGCGTAATTTTCTTCCCTTNAGACATGCAAGGCAGCCCANCCCAAGATTACAATGTCTCAGATTTGCAACTAAGCCCCCAAAAGCCATACATTGAGTCCTCCTTGGCCAGCTTGGATCCACCTGCCTACAATCAGTAATCAGAAAAGGGTGAGCCNTGCTTATTTGGAAGCTCAGGAACAAGATGGGTTAACCACACACTCAACACAAACNAGTTGGGACTGGGTGGTTTCTCAGAGGAATATCAAGGTAGCATTTTCAAAGGCAGAGAAAGAAGCGCTGGGCAGGTGCGTAGAAGTCCATTAGGAAACATAATTGCTTTTTTCGTTGCTCATTAGATACATTCCTCCAAATCACTCAGACTTAAACACTTCTTAAATATTTCTGAATCCCGTGCTCCCACCTGGAAACCCTCTAGGGCTCGATCTCCAAAACAGATAGCTCAGTCAGGAAGGGATCAAATCAGTCAGGTCAATAGTTCCCGGAGGAGACCTGTGATTAGACTCACTAAGTGAGCTCTAAAGAACACAGATTCCCAGGCTTTTCTACAGCAGTTCTGAGGTTAAACCTTGCAGAGTAGATGCCTAGAAACTGCTTTAATGTAGTATCGGTTGCCAGCTGCCAAATGGAGACTCGCAATAAGCATCACAATCCCTCATTTCATACATAAGAAAGCTGGAGCCTGAGGGAAGCATAGTGGGTCTGGGGCCCTGGGCTGTCGGGCTAGTGTGTGCACTTCTGCTGNTGGACTTCAAACACTTTTTGAATCCATTGCAAAGGGGCTGTGAATATAAATATAACTACCTCAGGATTTACCATTTGACAAACATGTTCAGGCTCTCATCTCTGTGCTTTATCTTGCCTAGAAATCCCGGTAGGCTTGCAACCATGGAAACAGAGTCTAAAATCCACATCAGGTCCAGCCGCAGCTGCCCTGCACCCTAGACAGCAATCTCCAGGCTCTGGGTGAAGGTGTACACAGCTTCGTGCTGCCTCCTCAGCACTCNAGGTGTTCCGGAGTCAATCTNTCCTNATTCAGATCTTGGCTCTGTCGCTCACCAGGTGTATAGCCACAGGCGACATGCTTGTTCCTGCTGTGGAGCTGACTGTGTCTCAGGGGTTCNTTTTGAGTCTCGAAGAACCTCACACAAAGGAAGTGCTCGGCAAACATNAGTAGTGAGTCTTGCTTAACAAGTCTTGTGCATTAATCCCTGCAGAGGGCAATCCCTTCAGAAAGGAGCAAAGCATGGCCTCTATCTACTCCAAGGCTTAGTCACCTGAAGCTAAGAGATTTACAATTTACGTGGAAAAAGCTGTGAAGTACCACTACCTGCATTAGATGGTATCTGTCTTGGAATTGGAGCCACAACAATAACCTGACTGCTTACGTCTGTAGCAAGGCCAACTAGACACTCTGGTACTGGGAGAGACACTGTCCCCCTGCAGCCAGCCCTGTGCAAAGTCCCCCCACAGACCACATAGAGGCAACCCACACCAACATGGGTCTTTGTCTTTCTTGATTTCCGCAGATGCAGGTTGTCACCCTCTATTGAGGAAGACTCATCTAGGCCCTCAGTCCTGAACGCACACACTTTATATTCTTTTGTGTAANGGTCAGGTAAGAGCAGCCACCAGAGAAGGTTCAGGAGAGGCTTAGGCAAAACCAATGCTATTTTACTTACTGGTACTGGAGACAGGAGGCATGACAAGCCACACAGAGCCATGTCAGAAAAACACCAGCCTCATCAGAGGCCTATGGCAAAGGCGGGAGGTAGGATGATCACTATCTTCACTGCAGATTCTACTGGAAGCCGTGGGGGTCAGGCAGGTAAACAGTTCAGGGTTAGCTACATTGGACCCTTTTAGTGGGCTCTGGGATTTAGCCTGTCAACCAGCCCTGGGATGATTAAGGCAGCAGAATATTGTTTCATCAGCCGTATGAGCCCTAATAGAGGGTTATGGCTCTGCATTTGTTTATATCAAAGGCACTCTCTTGGCTGGGCCCTTTACTCTGTAAGAATTGGCTAGCCTCGTGAGAAGTGCTCTCTCACNAACCCGAAAGTAATTTTTAATATGTCAAAGTATTGTGATATATATGCAGAAACNTGTTTAAATGTTCACAATACACCCCAGAGTCTAGGCTCAGCCTGACAGGAAACTGTTTCTAGTCACTGCTCAATTCATAGTGTGTCTTACTCTGTATACATTTCTCTGAGTTAAAATGGATTCTTACTCCGGTCATTGTAGAAGCATAGGGATGATGACCATACAGCCTGCACATGACCTGGAACAATTGCTATTTTNTGGAGTCCCAATTTTGTCTCCATAATATGAGCATGGTGCATGGGAGTAAGTCATTCTTCTTAAGTCATAATGAGTGAGCCTCCCTAAGACATCATCTACTTCTCACTGCAGCCCTATCTATGGCTTTCTGGTTTTTCATGGCATTTCCTGGTCAGAGTGAGAAGAGAATTTTTTTTCAACTAGAGTATATAAACTTGATATGCAAAATGGTAAGTTTTGGGGATTTTGGTGGAAAACTGACATATTTGGAAGCAACTGACATTTTCCCAGGCATTTCCTGTTAACCTCTTGACTTGTCACTACACTAAGTAGTCCAGACTAAGAAAGAACTACTTCTAGGGAGAAGAGACACAGCANAAGTTTTATATGAANGTTAAAAAGATTGCTTTGACATTTCAGTTTTTAAAACCACAGCTTTTGTATTTCTGTTGGTAGGAAGGGGTAGGGAAGAGAAAGCCTAAACCTGTGGAAGCAAACCTTCCTAACCTCCCAGACTAGGAGTTTGCTGAATTAGGAATCCTTGAGAAGAATCAAGAAAGGAAAACAGCTCAGCCAGTGCACAGATCTGAGCAAATGGCTATTAAACCTCTGTCTTGCCATGTNGTGTCTAGGGAGATACAATGCTATGCAGGGAACAAAGGCTTGGAAGATCTAAGAAAAAAGGATACCTTTGACAAGCTTCTGGTTATGTCCTGGGTAAATGTGATACTCTGAGTAAAGATTCCTATATGATATTTCCAGGAGGATGGAGTCAGGGTAGTAAGGGATAAAGATCGAGGAATATCTTGAGAAGAGTAAGGTGGTCTCCCACTAGTGTTGTCTTCATGCATGTTTCTCTAAAGCAGTTTGAGGGTGGGATAAACCTGGTACCAGGGAAACTCCCAGGAATCCACAAGGATGACCCCAGCTAAGACCCTTAGCAATAGTTACTAGGGTGCCTGAACTGGCCATCTACTGTAATCAGATTGGTGACTACCCTAATTGTCATCACAGAGCCTTTATCCAGTAATGGATGGAAAGAGATGCAGAGGTCCAAGCACTGGGCTGAGCTCTGTAAGACCTCCTGAAGAAAGGGAGGAGGGATTGTACTAGCCAGGGTCATGAAGGTCATGACAGGGGAACCACAGAGACAGCTGACCTGAACTCATGGGAGTACATGGACTCTGGACAAACAGTTAGGAAGCCTACACTGGACAGACCTAGGCCCTCTGCACGTGGGTGACAGTTGTATAGCTTGGTCTGTTTGTGAGGCTCCTAACAGTGAGATCAGGACCTGTCCCTGGTACTTAGCTGGCCTTTGGGAACCTGTTCCCCATGCTGGATTACCTTGCCCAGCCTTTATACAGGGGGAGGAGCTTGGTCCTACCTCAACTTGATGTGCCATGCTTTGTTCAAGCCCATGGGAGGCCTGCCCCTTTCTGAATGAAGACAGAAGAGGAGTGGATGGGGAGGAGGGTAGAAGAGAGTGGGGAGAGAGAACAGGAGGAGAGGAGGGAGGAGAAACTGTAGTTAGTATGTAAAATAAAGGAAAAAATGTTAATGAAAAATAGAAAAAAGAAAGTCCTAACCTATGCCTATAAATTCCCCTAAAATAGTAGAAACACTTTCAGCATCCTTCTATGAATCCAGCACTACTCTAATACGCAAACNAGATACAGACACAACAAAAGTAGAGCTACAGATCAATATCCTTAATGGACATATATGAAAAAATAATCAGCAAAATACTTACAAGCCAAACATAAACAGAGTTAGGGTTTCTATNAGTTGATACAACACCTTGGCCAAGTCAACTTATAAGAGAAATGGTTTATTTTGGACTTACATTTCTAGAGGGTTAGGGTCCATGATGGCCACAGCAGGTGGCAGACACGGCTGCTGGAGCTNGAAGATGAGAACTGAGGGCTCACATCTCAAACCCCAAACAGNAAGCTGAGAGAGAGGGAGAGAGAGAAGTGGGATAGCTGGGGCTTTTAACGCCCANCCCATGANATAATATCTCCAGAAAGGTCACACTTTCTGAGCCTCCCTAAACAAATCATCAACTGGGGATCAAGTATTCAAATGCCCAAGAATATGGGAAACATCTCATTCAAACCAACACACACACACCATTAAAAGATCATTCACCATGATTGAGTTTGCTTTATCCAAAGTATACAGGGATGGTTTTATAAATGCAAATGGCAGAAACCTGCGTACCTCATAGCTAGAAACCAAAGGAAAGCTAGAGTCCCATCGTCNCTTTCAAGAGCATGTCCTCAATGACCTCACTTCCTTTTTCTAAGCCCTACCTCCCAATANTGCCATAAGCTGCATTGATAAGTGTAATAAATTCTATAAATGGACTTAAAGACAAAAATCACANGATTTTTTTTCAATAGATGTAGAAAAGGCCTTTTAACAAAAATCTAGCATCACTTAATGGCAAAATTCCTAAAGAAATATGGTTAGAGGAAATACAGCTCAAAATAATGAATGACTGGCNCNTATTCAATATCATGCTAGATGAGGAAAAATTTTAAGTCATCCNTTAAAATCAGGAAGACTNTAGATGTAGTTGTTTCTGTGAGAATGGCCCCNTAGGCTCATCTGTTTGAATACTTGGTCCCCACTTGGTGAAACTGTTTGGGAAAGATTAGGAGGTGTGGCCTTGTTGGAGAAGGTGCATCACTGGGGGCAGGCTTTGAGATTTCTATAGACTTGTGTCATTCCCACTGTGCTCTCCCTGTGTCTCTGGCTTGTGGATCAAGCTGTGACCTCTCAGTTGTTTCTGCTACCGTGCATTTGTCCTGTCATCGTGGGCTCTTACCCTCTGAAACCGTAAGCCCAATTAAATGCTTTCTTCTATAAGTTGCCTTGTTCATGGTATTTTGTCACAACAATATAAAAAAGGTTAAAAAAAATAGGTGTCCATTATGAATATAGAGTTCAGCTAGCTAGAGCAATGATAACAAGATAGGGAAATAAAAAGGAATATAAATATTAAAAGCAGCAAAGTATCTCTGTTTGTTGATGATATGACTCTATGCATATGAGACCCTAAAGATTCTACCAGGAGACACTTAGATGGCAAACATGTTCAGAAAAGTAGTGGGATGCAAAATTAACATGCAAAATTCAGTAGCCTTTCTGTATATGAATGACAACAATGCTGAAAAGTAATCAGGGAAACAATTTCAATTGTGATAATCTCAGATAAACATATAGATAGATAGATAGATAGATAGATAGATAGATAGATAGATAGATAGATAGATAACCTCAGAGATGAAGACCTCTAAAATGAAAATTTTAATGCCATGAAGAATGAAATTGAGGAAAACACTAGAAAGTGGAAAGCCCTCCCATGTTCTTGGATTGACAGAATTAATAGCATGGAAATGGCAATCTTACAAAAACCAATTTATAGATTCAATGCAATCCCAATAAAATTTCCCAGATATTATTCACAGGAATAAAAAAATCTTGAAATTCACTTGTAAACATAAAAGACCTTAGGTATTCCAAGCAATTCTGGGGAAAAAGAACAATGCTAGAGGATTATCATTCTCAGTATCAAATTANCCTACTGAGCCATACTAATATAAATGGCATGGAATTGGATAAAAACAGATGAACTGATTAATGGAATAGAATGTAAGATCTAGACTTAAGCCAACACAGTTGCAATCACCTAACTTTTGACAAAGACACTGTCTTTGTTATGGTTTCTATTGTTTCAATAAANCACCATGACCAAAAGCAACTTGGGGAGAAAAGGTTGTATTTGTCTTACACTTCCACACCACTGTTCATCATTGATGGAAGTCAGGACAGTAACTCAAACAGGGCAGGAACCTGAAGGCAGGAGTTGATGCAGAGGCCATGGAGGGGTGCTGCTTACTGGCTTGCTCAACGTGGCTTGCTCAGCCTCCTTCCTTCTAGAACCCAGGACCACCAGCCCAGAGGTGGCACCACCCACAATGGGCTGGGCCTTACCCATCAATCACCAATTAAGAAAATACCCTACATCTTACAGAGACATTTTCTTAATTGAGGTTCTCTCCTCTCAGATGACTCCTCTCAGATGACTAGCTTGTATCAAGTTGACATAAAACTATCCAGTACAGACACTAAAGATACACACTGAAGGAAAGAGCATCTTCAACAAATGTTGTTTGGAAAACTGGGTGTTTATAGGTATAAGAATGAAAGATGACCCATATCTCTTACGATGCACAAAAATCAACTCCAAATAGATGAAAGTCTTCAGAATAAAATTGGAAATTCTGAAAAAGCTAAATGGTGGAGACTATACTATAACATACAGGATCTGCATTTTTGAGGAAAAGAGCTTAGCTTCTTTTTTTAAAGATTTATTTATTATGTATACAGAAGAGGGTGACAGATGGTCGTCATGAGCCGCCATGTGATTGCTGGGAATTGAACTCAGGACCTTTGGAAGAACAGTCAATGCTCTTAACCTCTGAGCCACCTCTCCAGCCCCAAGCTTAGCTTCTTAAAGATCATCTATGCCTTTAATCCTAGCACTCAGGAGGCAGAGGCAGGAGGATCTCTGTGAGTTCTAAGACAGCCTGGTCTATATAGTGGGTTCCAGGACAGCTAGGGCTATGTAGAGACCTGGACTCAAAAGCAAAACAAAGAAGATCATCCTCTGTGCTCCCTGAGGCCTTTATGAGAGTAGCATTTGGGGCCAGGAGAGGCNAAGCCAGTGTACTGAACGTGGCAAAGAGAAGGAGTGTGAGTAATGGCAGCTGTTGTTATTTTTTACTATACAAAGTTTTCTTCTTATATTCTAATATTTAGCTTAGTAAACTTTAGAAAACTAATGTAGCTTTCCAAAGGCTTGGGTATGGATTAAATAAGAATGGCACAGAAGTATATAAAATGTATAGTTCAATAGTTAATAGCAATCATGAATTGCTATTAATATTAATTAATATTAAATATATTAAATAGTAGTTTTAATATGCTTACTAATATTTAATAATGCAATAAGGCAAACAGACATTAGAGTCACGTAAACAATATTCAAAAATACTTATTTTCCAAGAGCTCATTGACTTGGAATTATTCTCTTGGGAAGGGAGCCTTTCCTCACTTCCTTAGAGTTAGCCGTATCTCTTTCCTCCAGAGGTTTATGGAGCTGGGGGAGATGATGAAAATAGCTGGAGATTTCCAGATGTTGTGACTCTTATACAGTGACCTAGTTTTAATCACTTGGACGAAATAAAAGCACAGAGTTGGTGTGCTTCTCACAAAGGTCTTGATGTGCATCAAAGCAAATGTGCAAGGTCTGGCCTTCTCACTACAAGTGCCAATGCTTTAACTGAGGTGAGTGGAGGAAGAAGGTGACAGGGACCAAGGCATAAACTCATAGGAACAGAGGAGTGCATATCTTGGCTTGGGTGTACAGCTTTGCCTACCAGTCATTTCCATACCACATCTCTAGATATTGCTCAGTATGTTTTACTCTGTGCCAGTTGTTTGATCCAAGGGAACTTGGTGACCTTGGCAAATCACAACATTTTTGCCAGGAGTTTTGGAACTGGGTTCGAGATAGTAGTCATTCTTTCTTAGAGACAGAAGAAGCAGCGAGCCCGTAAAGCTTATACAATCCCACTGCCATACTCCTGCCATGTACACAACAAGAAAGTCACAGGAGGTAAGAAAAGGAGTAGAAAGAGGCTCTCTAGTGGCATGCCATCCAGTTCCAGCCCAACTCAAGTGCATCTGCTACTTGGGTGTGGTGGGTCATGCTGGGTCATAAAATTGGCACAAGTTATTCCAGACCAGGGCTAAGTCAGGGGTAAATTCTTCCAGTATAGGAAGGCCATCCAGGTTGACCACCTGGTTGGTTGACATGCAGAATGTACTGAACAAAGTTTGGAGATTCCATTAAGTAACAAGAAGCCAACACTTCCAGCTCCTGGTACAGCCCCAGAGGGAGCAAAACGAAGCAAACAAACCAATTTAATGAGTGAGAACCTAGTTTTATAACATACCCATTATACTTCCCAGTGAATTGCTCTTTCCCCTGAAGAAACAAATGGGAGGAATATGAGGCGGTAAGAAGATGAGCGCTCAGCGAAGGATCATTTTCATATTGCCTTTNGGTTGGGGGAGGCTGACTGTGGCTTTGCAAGCCTACATCCATCTAGTTCCTGTTTAGTGGTACCTGAATCATAGCTGCCTCTTACTACACAAAACTATATTGCAGTCGGACTCTAGGATTTATCATCTGTATAAATACGGATGGGTTCATTTCTTCCATCACTGTCATCTTTTATGTGAATGTACTGCCTGTGCACTCTNTGCAGGCTTTGCTGGGAAACTAAGCACCCTAATTTAGCAGCTGGAACTCACTAGACTTAAATTTAAGAAAACAGTCTGGAAGCAAAGTGGAAAAATTGGTTCTCCTGTCTTTAGAAGCAAAGGGCGCATTGTCTCCCTAACCTTTGGGAATTGTTCATTCTGCAACTATCTCTAATGTGTATCGTGAGCATACTGTTTGTCACGTACTATTGTAAGCAATTTGCGTGTAGAAGATAATTTGCTTCTCACAACTTTCTGATAGATAATTCTGTTATGTGCACGCTCCAGGTGAGCATGATGAGATTCATCTGTCAAAGTAAAAGTAGTATTTGAACTCAGGTAGTGACAGTCCAAAGCTTTTAACCACCATGCTGTTAATTGAAGGTATGCACATACATGTCTACATGTACTTGGTACTTAAGACGGTATGGCAAGAAAAACTGCATCACTGCCTTCTCCCAGGGAAGAAGAAATGGGTACTGGCCAGGGGGTCGATAAAGGATTTCCTGATGAAGAGACTTGTGTGTGAAATGATAATTAGGAACTGACTAAAAAGGAAAGAGGAGGGCAAAGAAAAATGGACAGACCCAGGAGAGAGCATCCAAAAGTTCCGAGGTGAGAGGAGCACGGTTTGCTGGAGTCTCCAGGTAGGCAGAGACAGTTGTGGCACAGAACGTTGAGCAGGTTGTGGAGCACCGAGAGTGAGCCNAAGAGGAGGGGAAAACGACACCTCACTGGGAAGAGTTTGTTTCCAGGTCAGGAACAGGATGAGAAGTCAAAACTAGACTGTGCTGTCTGCTTTGCTCAATAACTTGGGCAAATTGCATTGACCAAGGACCTGTGAGCCTGGTGACAGTTTCTATCACTCCGAGAAAGGTTTATGNACACCCAGAAACAGGGGCCAAGAGAAATGATAAAGGCTTCAGGTCATTCTTCATTTTGTGTCCTGTGGCATCTGCAAGGGTGTGAAGACACAGGCCTTTTTGCTGCTTTTGACCACGTAGGGAAGCCACAATCTCATGAGTGTTTTCTTGCCCGGTGAAGTATGCGCAGTTACATGTAACAGTGGGCTGCTACTTAGTGTCTCTTCCTTTCCTGCCCAGAGTGTAGACTTCTTAGCACACCATGTGGTTAAAGCCACAGGCACCTTTATTTTCATCTTGTCCCAATAGGATAGAACTCTCTTTAGAATCAGCCTGTATCTAACATTGNACAATGAAACAACTACAAATATGTCTACTGTACTTCATCCCCAACAGTAAGTACACCAAATTGTTTAAAGTTGGTGTAAGATAGACTAACTGAAACAAACAAACAAACAAAAAGCAGAAACAAACAAAACACCTCCTTACAGATATGGAGTATTAAGGCCAGAAGGACTGGCTGAGACAGAAAGTCTTCCCTGCTACACTTAAAAGAGTCGAAACAGTAAAGTAGCTTTTGTTTGGAGAGTAGTATTGCTCTCAATTTCCCTCCTGTGGTTTTGGCAGTAGTGAATTCACAACTCATGGANTCTTGACTTCCTCAAATGTGGAATGGTCCAGTTCAGAGCTATTCCCTTATTTGTCCTCCTGTCCGAAGGGGCAGGCCTGGTTTCCATGTCCACAGACTCAGTTAATGAGACAGAGGACACTGTAGGCTGGGATGCACACGTGCACGAACACACACACACACACACACACACACACACTTACTTCATTGTCTCTCTTCCACCTGTCAGTTTCATCCAGGCAGAGGGAGCTCTGCCTATGTAGCACTTCCAACCTCCTCAATTCTGTTTTCTGCCAACTTGCTTGGCTCAGCTGATCTCTTCTGCTGCTTCCGTGTGCTCCCCCAAAGGAAGCACTGGCTGCCCCTGGCACTCTGCCATGGCCATCATGGAAGCACTCTGCTGCCATACATTAAGTCATCTGCACTGTTGATGAATTAATGTATGCTACTTGACTGTCTCCCATTCTGTAGTCAAGTGTTTTAAAATCTGACTTGGACAAAGGATGTTTGGGGTTCTTGAGTCTCTTAAACTCAATGGATCAGACTAGTANTCCTGAACTCTCAGGCCTGAGGGATGTCTCAAATAAAAGGATTTATTGCTCCTTTGCAGTTTGCTAGCCAGTTATGAACGATGACATCTCCCAAAATCAGGGCTAGACAGAAGTTGGAAAATATCACCCAGATCATTCTTTATAACTCAAATTGAGAAACGAAGGATGAGTTGTTTACATTGAAGCTACATGAGGGATGAGATTAGGCGAAGCAAGGAAAGCCTTGGGCTAGATGTACAGTCCCTGAGAAGAGCTATTTTTCTTTGTAATATTGGAAACCCAACCCGTAGAGATGCACATGCGGAAAAAGTGNTCAGCCTTGAGAAATAATTGTTTCTGCTTTTTTTCTGTAGCAGGATATGATGGTGCCTAGGGAGCCACGATAGGGTTTGAGTTGAGGTTTTAGCATACATTGAAGACCATGAAAATGNATGGAACTGCGATACGTTAAGTCAGACANAGAAAGGCAAGTGCCGCATTGTCTTTGGATGTGAAAATCTGGGAAGGTGACCTGGAGACAGAAGACAGAGGATTGAGGAAGTGGACTAGTACTTGTGAGAGGCACACNAGGAGGTCAGATGACAGGGTAGTGGGCAGGGTGGGTATGATCGTATCATGATATCTGTGTAGATGGAAATTCACAATGAATCCCATTTATTTGTGCAATTAATGTGATTGAATAATTATAACAAATAAAGTTCATGACATTTCTTTATTGGAGAGCATCGATAACATGAACATGACTTGAAAGTGGAAGGGGATCTATTAGGAACTGGGGTGGGGGGGTTCCCATTATTACAAAGAAGGAGGGTAAACACTATCAAAGTGTAATGTGTGCTTGCATGGCGATAAGGACATAAGGACACTCACTAATTACTAGGTATAGAAAGGGGGCTGCAGAGATGGCTCAGCGGCTAAGAGAATGTATGTTCTTGTATGCTCCTAAGTTTAATTATCAGCAACCATGCTAAGGTCCACACTGCTTGTAACTCTAGCTCCAGGGGCTTCTAAACCTTGGGCTTCCCCCGGCACTGCACTCATATGCACATACATGCCTCCCCCCAAAACACACACATACACACATAATTAAAAATAAATTGAAAAATTAAGAATAATGAAAAGGAAAGACTGTGAGCTGGTCTTCTCTTTCTCACTAGTAGCATAGCTGTCTAACATCCTCATCTCTCCTCTCGATGCTCTGACCACTATNACCAAATCTAGAACAGCTCAGAAGTTTTCTCTCACCAAGGACACAGTCCCTGCTGTGGGGGTGTGNAATAGGGGCAGAGGGAGATAGATTAAATCACTGGGACCCTGGGCACAAACATGCCCAGTTANNATTTGCACACAGCCATGCCCAGCCTACCATGTGGACCCAGGTCCAGAGGAAATAGTTCTAATAAGAAAGATCCAGGAGAGACAGGAGCAGAGCACACTGAGAAGCAGACATGAGGACAGTCTGCATGTCTGATTTCTAGCCCTCCCTGATGCCAGACAGGTGCACCGACACTGGGATAATTAAGACCCTTAGGAACCTTGGAAATAAGANGATGTGGAAGTTTAGGCAGTTAGAGTTGGTTTCTGTGGAATTCCACTAAGAGGCTCCTAATACTATTTGGCAAAGTCTTTGCAAGATGCTCCAAGGAAAACAATTAAAATGTACGTTCATTTCTGAAACACCTGGAAACTGTTCACATTTTCATAGGGTGACTGTGCGGGCATGCGACTCATTGTAATGCCGTGCAGAATGGGTGTGGATTAGAGACTGATGATTGTCTTCTGAGTGGTTTTAACTTTTGAAACTGTGCTACCTGTTTCATTTCAAAATCACAGAGACAAGTGGAGCTCAGGCGGTCTGGAAGATAAGGTTTGGTTTGTGACAAGCAGCATAATAGCCAAAANACTAATGTTCATTGTCTTACNGNTTTCAAAATTCTTTAATCTCCATTAACTCATACTCCTGGGCCCAGGTAAGATGAGGCTGTCATTCCTGTTAGCTTCACCTTACAGAGGAAGAAACCAAGTGTTAGAGAGGCTAAGTGTCCCCTCCAGGTCTATACAACTGGGCAGTGAAACTACTAGGCCTGAGCTCAAATCCTCTGACCTGGAATATCAAGTCTCCTTTAAACCCCTACGGTGATGAGGAAAACATTCCTAGAGCTACAAAGGACCATGAATTTGGATGAAAGTGACTTCACAGATACAACCATCTTTCCAAAGAACAAGGATTTTGTTTCCTCGGAGGACAGAGCTACATGGTATCAGCACAGAGACAAGTTCCACTTTGCCACAGCTAGTTCCTTCCCTCAGAGTCCCTCAGGACCCACAAATGTCACTCTGACTTCACAGGACTTGAAGGAGTCTGTGGCATATCATGAGCTGTGGTGAATGCTTGCTGAGTGAGTGAACACAGAAGCAACAGAATGAGATAAAGAGAACAAATCTCTTAGTTGGGGACGCCTATGATCAAAGCACATTGTTTACATGTGTGGAATTGTCAAATGAAAGTTGTTCCATTAAAACCTGTGAGATTATCATCTTGGAATCCTAACCTTCGTAGCAACAATCTTAGGCTTTGGGAGAACCACGAAAGCCCAGACATTTGAACAAGATTTTGTGTATTACAGGCCTTTTTCTTGGAAATATAGCTCTGGATATGTCAGAGCCTCAAAGCAACGGCTGAGCCAAAGGTTAAAAATATTGCTGTTAATACCAGAGGGGAAGCAAAAACAGCAGAAGAAAAGTCTCCCTTTTGTGACCTTTTGTGACCTAAGAGGCACATTGCTAGCACATGTTTTCACTGAGAACTTGATATGGATTGACTGTTCCCCTCCAAAACTCTGAAACCACATTGGCATTTAAATGCCATTGTAACAGGATTGACAGGTGGGACCTTTAAGAAGTATTAAATGACAGATGTGCAGCCCTCATGAATGTATTAAGGCCTTCATGGGGAAATAGGTTAGCCATACCCTAACTCTGAGGTGCCTCCCTCCAGGTCAGGAGTCAGCAAGAAGTCTCCCCAGATGCCAACACCTTGACAGTGGACTTTCTATACTCTGGAATCACCATGAGCCAAAGAGATTTATATTCTTTAGAAATTATCTAGGTAGTGGTATTCTGTTTTAGGAGAGGAAACAAAGTCAGAAATCAAGCCCAGAATGGTAGACAAAGTCTATGAAAGAGAACGGGTGTTCAGGTCACTTTTTTGGGTGTATCTTCTCAGAAGGAAGTCGGTGGGAAATTAATTTGGGGCTTTGCAGCATAGAGAATGCCTATAGGCTAGATCATTTCTACCTTAGCTTTGGAATCTTGAGCCAAATTTGTTCCATTTTAAATTCTTTAAATTTTACTTTTTCAGTTTGTATTTAAAAATAAGCTTGAGGCCCATGTATTTGGAAGTTTGTGAGACAATCTCCTTGAAGCAGAAGATTGNAACTAAGGATATCTGGAACTACCTTTCATCTGTTTGTTTATAACATCATCTAAAGACTCCAGTGAGAACACCACTCTGCTTGGGTTTCTATATAATGAATTACATCTTGTTGTTATGGTAACAAATGCACTAAATATAGCATGGAGAGCAAGGGAGTGCAACATACAAGGCAACATGAAATTGTTGTGACAACAATAGTTTCAAAAGTAAGTAAATTAATGCTTATGCTTTTCTTTTTTCCTATAATGAGTTTTATGGTGTAAGCATGGCTCTGAACTTCACCTCAATTTGAAGTTACCACAGCAAACAGTGACAGTGGTACACTTAGACAAATCTCTCCTCCCTTTAGGAAGAACAGATCAATTATACTATATATCTGTCTAGCCATCAATCTGTCTATCTGTATATCACCCATCTATAGTGTATGAGACAGAGTACATATTAATACTACAATGCATGTTTGTATACAGACCTAGAAGATCCTGGGTGGTGAGACACAGGAAGATTAACANGATTATTCTAGGTAGGGATAAGACTATTGGTACTCATACATGCACAGCTTTAAGTTTTCAAGTTTTAGTGAGGTATGGATTACATACTGTAAAATTTACCCCTATAATGTGTCCAGTGGAGTGAGTATTAGTAGTCACTGAGTTGTACAGCCACCATGATAGCCTGGCTGTAGAAATTTTATTATCCCATCATGACACCCCATGACCATTAGAGGTCATGCTCNCTTTTTGACTCCCCATTGCCTACCCTAGTCTCTTAAAATAATTAATATATTTTGTGTATCTGTGAAGTTAGCTATTATGAACTTATCACATAAATGAAAAGCATATTATTTGTGGCCTTTTGTTCCTGGTTTCCTTTGCTTGTCATGTTTTGAGATTTCATCCATGTTCTAGCATGTGTCAGTATTTTATTCCTAAATAGTATTCCATTTTGTGAATATCCATCATTTTGCTTACCTATGGCTTGACTGATGAAAATTGAGGCTGTTTTCACTCTTTGATTATTATAAACAATGTGGCTAGAAACATTCATGTGTAATGTTGTATGTAGACAAACATTTTAACNTANTTGAGTATCTCCTAGGACCTGAGTTGCTGTGTCACATGTTAACCCTCCCTTCAACACTTTGAACAACTACTGTAATGCTTCTTACAGTGGCTTTACCAATATACTTTCCCACTAGCAANGTAGGAGTGCTCTTGTGTTTCCTCATTCTCTCCAAGTCTTCTATCCTTTTCCATTTTAGCTGTCCTATTAGCCAAGGAGGAAGGATATCNATGGTTTGAACATNGTTTGTTTTCTCTGGAACTCATGCATATACCAAGAGGAGGCAGGGCCTTTAAGAAAGGATGATGGGAGGCATTGGGGAACAGCTCCATGGTAGATCAGTTGCCTTGTATGTGTGAAACCTCTGGTTTGATCTTCAGGATCACAAAACAATTGGAGTGAGAAGCTAGGTTATTAAGATAGTGCCTTCTGGTAGTGTGTTGATTCTTGTTTCTGGGTGACTGGATTGGTCACTGTGACAGCAGACTGTTGTAACATGAGCCCTACCCCCACCTCTTTTGAATGCATCCCTTCTTGTCTCCCACTTGTGTACCATGTTGTAGCCATACACAAAGCCCTTACTGAATGCAGCCTCCTGCTCTTGGACTTCTGGCCTCAGAACTTTAAGCCAAAATAAATTTTTTTGCTGTCAAAATTACCCAGTCCCAGGAATTCTGTGACANTAACAGAACATGAACTAAAGCAAGTGGTATCCTACAATGGTTTTGACTTATATTTGTCTCCTAGTTATATCATTTTTTTCATGTGCTTAATGCCCATTACTTTGTGTTCATTAGAGAAGTATCTACTCAAATCATTCCCACAATTTTAACTTGATTTTCTTATTATTGTTGTAAAACTTCTCTCTATATAATTTAGTTCCCACTCCTTTGGAAACATGAAGGCATTTTTTTCATTTTTGTTGATGATCTTTCCACCTTCTTATTGTTAGCCTTTGTTGTTCTGAAGTGGCCAATGAAGTTCCTTTTACTTATTTTTTTTTTCATTTGTACTCTTGGTGTTGTATCTAAGAAACTTTTGCTTAATCTTAGATCATAAAAATTTTAGTATGGGGATGAGGACATATCTCAGTGGTAAAGAGCAGTTGCTGCTCCTTCAGAAGACCTTAGTTCAGTTTCCAGCACCCCCTGTGGACAGCTCACAACTGCCTGTAACTCCAAGTCTCCATGGACACTCATACACAC
>LZPO01108303.1:0-32578 GCA_001675575.1 Neotoma lepida | reverse complement strand
GGAAGAATGGGAAGTGAGAGTGATCTGGGTATATTGTATGAAATTCCCAAATAATCAATAAAAAATATTGTGTTGGGAAAAAAAAGGAAAAGAAAAATCATGTATCCCTTAAAGTTACAAATTGGTTGTGCAGCCTAATTAACTTTGAATGTATTCTGACCATCTCTTCCGATGTGTCATTCTGATCCCTGTATCTGTTTACGTAATCTTATTAAACTACGTGTGATCATCCTAATACCACACACAAATATGGTTTGAGTGTGAAATGTCCCTAACAGGCACATTTTCTGTCTAACAGTAGTATTTTATGGGGCTGCAGAGCTTTTTGGAGGTGGCATCTGGTTGGTCCAAGTAGGACAAAAGCTGTACCTGCCCTGGTCTGAATCTCTTCTCTCTGCTAACACACCACGTGACATGAAGAGACCAGCGGCACTCCCACCAACCATAAGCTCTACAAGTCTTGCCTGCCACAATGACTGAAATCTTTGGAAACTGCAAACCGAAATAGAACGCATACCCCTTAAGTTGTTCCTGTCTGATTCCTCCTCATGGTGCTGAGAGAAGTGACTAGCACATCCTCCTGGTCTATCTCATGCTCATAGAAAGTCTCGTGTGGTATTGATTTCTCGAGAATGTCTACTTCAAAGGTAAATTGTCCTCAGATATTGATGCAGGAACCTTGTTAGAAATCATAAGTGTGGTGAAATTTTGTTTGTGCTTTAACAAATAAATCTTGCCTGGAGATCAGAGTGTGGAGCTAACCACTANAGGCCAGGCAGTGGTGGCATACANCTTATATCCCAGCACTTNGGAGGAGGAAACAGGAAGTGATATGGCTGGGCAGAGAGAGGAAGTGATAAGGCAGGGTGGAGACAGGCTGAAGATTCAGTAGAGGTAAGAAGTCACTCTAGNGGCTGGCTCCTTTACTGATCTTTNAGCATTTACCACATATCTGGCTCCAGGTTTTTATTATTAAGACCAATTAGGATTTGTGCTACAATANGGTTNCTGGTCTCCCCCAAAATTGTTCCTTTCTTCAAAATAAGAAAGCTTCCCACCCANNTGAGTACCAGGGTCAGGGCCATTCCTGTCCTGNGTGGGCAGAAGATAAGGAGTTCACATTCAGGGAATTATTAATCTCACTGGATGCTNTTCCCATGTCCAGTGACCCTGGGGTATTATATGGTACAGTTTGGTTCTAAGTTACCCACACCACCACCACCAGGTCCCACGGGTGAGTCATATCACACTTCTACCATTCAGCTTCTACCATGATTAACGGCAGACAATCCAAAACCCTCTGTGATTTCTGGATTTCTACTTCATCCCATCCTTAGGGAATACANCTACTATAACTTGGGGGCAGGAGGCTGGATCCTTCCTGGGAATTGTTGGCTGCCATGAGCCTCTACACCTCATGTATCTGTCAACACTATCATTCTAAGATTGCNTATTCATAAACTGAGATATTTCTAACACTGAGGACTTCCTGGAATCTCCCCCATCACTGTGACTNTAATTTCTGCTTTACTAAATTTTATCTGCCTAGGATGACATTATTCAGTCCCTGCAGTAGGTGGGTGAACATCAAATGCTCACTCTCTTTACTTGGGCTCATGCTCAAAGGTAATTAATTCCTTCATGTCTGGCAAGACTGCAAGCTACACACAGATGCATTCAAGGAAATCAATAGCTTACATGTTTTAGTACTTCCTCTCAAAACGTGCAAAGTTACACAAGAGTACAAATAGGAAAGTCCGGGTCAACCCCACCCAATGTTTTAAAGCAAAAAGTAAGCTAATAGACAGAGGAAGAACAATTTAACCCANCCTTGAAAAGTCCTTTGTAGTGTTCCTGAAAGCCAAGTTCTCCTCAAGAACTGTCTGAGTCCTCGGGTNTGCAAGGATGCTACCAGGAAAGTTGGCCCCAGACTCAACCATTACCTCCCAAACTGAGAGTGGCAACATGCATACCCACCTCTGTCATACCCAATCTTCTGTCACCCACCAATGCCTTACAAACAAGTGTATCTTGGTGCACACTGATGAAAAGATGTATCCATCAACAAAGGAATATGTGGAATAAACCCAAGAATCCTCAGAACTAGAAACAATGCCAAGGGAAGGTCAATCTCCTGCATGGGTGCTTCCCCGTTCTGCTAGCACCTTGCCCGGTGAATCAGGGCATAACCAGAGAGGGTAAGAGCAGTGGCTGTAATATTCCTACTTGGAGCCAAGGCCAGAGTTACTCTAAGCCCCAAAGCTGCTATCAAGAAAGGAGTTGAGATGCCGAAGTCATCTCTTGGTCTACCCCCTTAGGGTGGAAAGTGGCATTCTCCAACACACAGANACTCTTTGGAAAGTAGCTTTACCTGAATCCAGTGTCATGAGATCATTCGTGGTCATATGTAGTGTTAAAATGAAAGTGAATGAATGGGGCTAGGGAAATGGCTCAGTTGGTAANTGCCATGCAAGCATGAAGACCTGAGTTTGGATCCCCANTGTGTAAGACAANTTGCTAAATGATCTTATTAATAAAAAACCCAGAGCCAGATATTAGGATTAAAACCTGAAAGATCAGAGGAATAGGAAAAGCCACGCCAACTTCANCTTACCAGTCCTCTATCTCCAAAGAGACCTACTTCCTGTATACCCATGCCTATATGCCTTTCTGTTCTGCCGTCTCATTTCCTCTCTCAACCCAGCTGCATTACTTGCTCTTCCTTCCCAGCTCTGTCACTTCTTGTCTGTCTGTACAGACCTCCAGACCTTTATGGTTAGTGCTGGAATTAAAGGTATGTACCACCACACTTGCCTCTGTTCCCAGTGTGGCCTTGAACTCACAGAGATCCAGATGGATCTCTGCCTCCCGAGTGATAGGATTAAAGGCATGTGATACCATTNCCTGACCTCTATGTTTACTATAGTGGCTGGATTTTTCCCCTGATCCTCAGATAAACTTTATTAGGGTGCACAATATATTGGGGACACAATACATCACCACACTAGTATCCATGTAAAAACCAAGTGTAGGGGTGCACATCTGTACCTCTAGTACTGGAGAGGATCCTCAGAACTCACTGGCCAGACAGGACAGCCTACCAGTGAGTAGCCGGTCCAGTGGCAGACTTGTCTCAGATAATAATGTAGAGATAAATGGAAAAGGACACCCAAGGTCAACCTCTAACCTCCATATTGAAGTGCATCTGTATCCACATGGGCACACACACACACACACACACACACACACACACACACACACACTATACAGGGGAGAGAGAAGAAGGGAAAGGGAGAGAAAGAATGAGAATAAGAATGGAATTATGGCAAGGAAAGAGTGAAGTTAGAGATTAGGCCCCACACAGGCCTGGGTCCAACAGCGGGTCTCTTAGGATGGAGCAGACAATAGCTACTGAGGAGAGACACTGACCTGTGGCTTTGCAATCTCTGAATCAGCAGCAGGAACCATTTTGCTTATGTTTCTTTCCACATCTTCAATGGGAGCAGAGATGTATGAATGTGTTGATCCCAGCTTCTGCTGGAGTCAGGATGGCTTCCTTACTGCATACTTCACTCAGGAGGGGGTGTGGGGCAGTTTCCAAGATAACATCCCATTTGCATGTGACACCTGTTGATAGTTCTACAAGGGAGCTGCCATTGAAAACACTCATGATTTTCAGCCCTTGGATATGGTTGTCACCAGCCTGGACCTAGTCCCAAAGTCAGCGAAGTCAGAACTGACTTGAGAAGGTAGGTGCTGTGTGTAACTTCCATGAGCATGAGTCTATTATGCCTTTTCTAGTTTGGTTGGTTTTTTCTTTTTCTTTTTTTTATTTTATTATTTTCATGCAAGTGTATAATGTACTTTCAGAGAGAGCCTCTGTACCTGGCTAGCCCCTCCTTTCTTATAATCCCTTTCCCAGTACTCTCCATTGTTCCCCAGACTGCCTTGTTTCCCTTTACATATCACAGGTACATGTATGATTTTTATGCATCATTATAAACCCTAGAACCCACAAATGGGAGAAAATGTGTGATACTTGTCTGAGTTTGAGCTAATTCTCTGAATGACTACCTCCAGTTATCTAAACATTTTCCTGCTNATGGCAGAACTTCATTCTTAGCTATAGCTGAAAAATTTCATTGTGCATATAATCCACATTTGCCCTTTCTGTTCCTCTGTTGATGGACACCCAGGCTGGTTCCACAGCCTAGCCACTTGTGGTAAGTGCTACATTCACCCTGAAGACGGAAGTCAACGCATCACAGACTCTTACAGAGTGCACATGACTGTCTACTGCTCTCTTTCTCTGTGCTTCCCTTCACGTGAGACACAGAGCCTTTTCAGCTCCAGGCTCTGGGGACCTTTCAGCTGTGCAGTGCTGGCTCTAAGCCCTCCAGAACTCCTGCCAGGACCTGCATTTACTTGCACAGGTACAGTGCATGTTTGTACAGAAGTCCCTGTCCTCACAGTGGATGATTTCCTGACTTCCCCGGACTAAGCCCAGGATTCCTGATACAACCTAAAGGGACTACGCATGAGAACACGGAAGGAATCACGAAGCATCTCTAGAGGAGCTAAAAGATTGTCAGCAGCAGCAATGTACCTGGCAAGCTGCAAAAAATGTCACCTCTCATTCTCATTTCATGTTTCTGCAGCTGACATGCTCAGTACAGATTTGGGGGCATTTTTAATGCACTCCAATGATCACAGTGCAGTAGTTTGTCACTGTTTTATTTAATTAAACATATTCTAAACCTGTGGCGACGGAAGTAACTTTCCTTCCCATCCCCCCATAAAACTCCACAGAACTTCCCACACTTGGGATCTCACACACTTCAGACTGGCTCAAATCTCTTCATTGTCTTCGAATATTACAGAGCTTAGAAATAAATGTATTTCTCTATTTTTAATAATTGAATAGGATCTCACCATGGCATTCTGTTCTGTGCTCATCCTTTCCTTGGTTTTCTGTCTTCGTTTTCTTTTACCAAATCCCTGCAGGTCACACTATTGTGCTGTACTCATTTTATAACGTACTTCTGACTGGTTTTGAAATAAATGAAGAGATACATCAGATAGTTTTATAGTTGATGATAGAAGATGCAGACATATGACAATGAAATGATAGAGAAAATGGTGTGATGGTTTCAGTGGGAATGGATCCCATAGGTTCACATACTTGAATGCTTGGTTCACAGTTGGTGGAACTGTTTGGGATGAATTATGAGATGTGGCTTTGTTAGAGGAGATGTGGTACTGGGAATGAGCTTTGAGGCTTCAAAAGCCCATGCCATATACCAATTCTCTCATTCTGCCTCACTGTTGTTATCTCTACATGGAAGCTCTCAGCTACCGCTCCAGCAAGATGGCTATATGCTTGCTGCCATGCTCCCTGCCATGATGGTCATGGACTAACCCTCTGAAACTGTGAGCAAGCCCCCAATAAACTCTTTTATAAGTTACCTTGGTCATGGTATCTCTTTCCAGCAATAAAAATGTATCTGAGACAAATGATGAAGTGGGAGAAAAAAGGTAGTGGATAGATCATGATAGATCATAAGTAGAGTGAGACAGGTGTATAGATGATTGATTAACAGATGAGACAGTAGATAGATGATAGATACAAGTAGGTAGATCAATAGATGCTATAAAAGATACATAGAAACAGATAAAATGGATGGATATATAGATGATAGATGGATGGATAGATAGATAGATAGATAGATAGATAGATAGATAGATAGATAGATAGATAGATAATAGGACAAAGATAGATGAACTAGAAAGAGAAATGGTGGGTAATATAGATACAGAAACGATAGATGGATGGGTGACTAGCTACATAGATAGAAGATAGAAATGGCTTGGTACTCCTTGCCCAGTCTGACAATTGAAGAAATATAACAATAGAAGCAATTGGAGTAAAACTGAGCCATAAATGGTTTCTTCATTCTAATCACTGGTATTTCTTAAATAAACACTTGTTGATTTCAATACCAGAAATATAAAATACATATTCTATGAAAACAAATACTACCTAAATAAAGCATTAGAAATGCAAGTAATATAAAATAAATATAAGGTTGTGTGTAATGTGTCTTTATACTTTATGCATAAATGGTGTGAAACACATTAACATATGGAAAGACTATTTTTGGTTTACTTCACATAGAATTCTTAAAAACTTACTCATTGTGATTACATTTTTCAGGAGCTGTTAACTGCTTACACTGGGATATTAAGATAAAAGGTCATCTCAAATTCTTGACCCTCGGGTGTCATACTCATTAATGCCACTTAATCAACATGCAGAACTTCAACAAGACACATGAATCAGGGCTGACTGAAAACCCTGACTTCTGCTCTCTTACAGAATAGCAAATTTTTTTTGTTTGGAAGACAGGAACATAATGTTCTAAGATGGAAACAAAATACATTAAAAAAATACATGCTTTTGGATGTACTCATGGCCAAGGGTCAAGAGCGTATTAACTAGCATCATTAACTATTTAGTAGATCTAAATCGTGAGAATTTTAAAAAACAGATCCTTTAAATAAAATACATTGACAACCTAGAGACAGAGGTGTTAATTCATGGCTGTTTGAATTTATTTTTAAATAATGAAAGATCATAAGAATTTTTAATTTGCACAACATAAACTTATTTCCTCCTTAAGATTTATTTTTTATTTGAGAGAGGCATGGACCCCAGGTATATACAGGTGCTCTTGTAGGCCAGGGAAGAGCATTGGATCTCCTGGAACTGGAGTTACAGACACTGTGAGCTGCCTGATTTGGGTGTTGAACCAGCATCCTCTGCAAGAGCAGCAAGTAAGTGCTCTTAACTGGGAGCCATCTCTCCACCACCCCCCCTTTTACCTCTTCCCTTCCTAATTTATCCATTTACATATACTTTGTCACAAGTTTCACTAGTAAGATTTTATTCTAAATATAATTTAAGAAAACTTTTTCAGCAAAGATGCAAATTTTGCTCCTTCTTAAAAGCATGAAAACACACTGAGAAGGGGCTTCTGGTTTTTGTAGCTGCCCCATCTGAAAGTGCTGAGACAAAATTTCAGTGTCCTGATCCTCTCAAAGTGCTGGATAACTTTGGCTCTTACAAGTCACTGCTGGACTCAGAAGTATTTATAGAATATCCAGTTATATAAGAAACACAACTGTAAATGTCATTAGGAGAGTGTGCTGACAAGGCGGCGAGCACCTGCTGGGTAGGGAGACCATTTGTCCATGTTGCATAAGATCCTGAGGATGGCATCAGCCCCACCCTTCACCCCTCCTAGCCACTGCCAGAGAGTTGGCACAAAACATCCCATGCACAGCAATCTTCCCCTACCCCCCTTTACCCTAGGACTGCTTCTGCTCTAAAAATAACAAAGTCTTCCCATTCTGAAGTATGGCATGACAACACCAGACCAGGAATAATCTCTCAGATGTGTGACATTTTCAGTAAGGCGGAATCTTGTTCCTTTTAAAGGGGATCAATGTCTGCTTTTGACACAAAAGATTTCAGCGTATGGAAAATTGGATGAGGCTGTCAATCCACTAATGCTAAGTCACGGTTCTCTGAAAGTGTCTGGGCCTGAACTCAGTGTCAGGAAATGAAACAAAGTCCCCACTAAATATGAAGCTGGAGTTTGGATGTTCACACCTGGTGAGGTCCATGTGTCAATGCTAGAGTGGGGCCACAGTGGGTTTCAAATTCACACCTGCCACATTCTGATTCTGCTAATGACTGAGTTATTTTCAATCTCATAAAACACGGGGGTTTGCTGTCTCAGCCCCACAAAGAATGCACTAAGCCAGAAAAAAAAAAAAAAAAAGCTGAGAATTTTTATCTCAAGAACCTTCCGCTCATATGCAATTGGTTGTAGCTTGGATTGTTTCCACTATCAAACACACTGTACCTGACACCAAGGTGAGGTGTGTACTCTCAGAACTTGAATCGGAAACCTTAAGGCAAATAAAGGCAGCAGCTGAGAGAAGCAATCTACCAACTTGCTTTTCTTCCCCTCCAGTGAGACCTTGCCGATGTAGGGACAAGGAAAATGGGCAGGTGGTTCCAGAAACAGCTGTTCTAACTAGCTGGAAAAAAGAATCTGAGAAAATCTTCTCTTTGCAACATCTCTGCATAAACATTTTCCTGTCATCTCCCTCAAAATAGGAGATCCATGAGAGACACTGAGGAGGCATTAGCCTTCTGAGATGGGGAAAGCCAGGTGGACCAGATGCCAGGGAAACCTTCCTGAGGGCCTCAGCACATNTGCTGAGTAAAGCACCATGGCAGCTCTGATGCAAATGAAACCAAGTTCNGATTCCCATTCTGTCTAGCAAACCCAGCCCTTGGNTGTATGNTGGGNTCATTTTCCTCTTTATAAGCTTAGCAGTGTTTCCTGAAATTCAGGCCTGTGCCCAAACTTCTATCATCCTTTTCTTTCTCGTGCANGTCATATCCACCCTTGCCTGACAAACACATCACTTGTCAACTCAACTGGATTTAGAAGATACACCAGACTCTCACCTGGTGTATCTGTGTGTTACTAGGAGTAACCCCGGTATGACGATTTGTTCGGATGTGGGTAGCACCATCCTCTAGGCTGGGCTTGGATGGAATGAACAGGGAGTGAGGAAAAGACAGCTCACCTCAGGTGTGCGCCAATTCTACTTCCTGGCCATCAAGATGTAGCTGCTCCNANTCNTCACTCCTTCACAACCTGAGGAGCCAGAGCTGCTGGAGCAAAATAAGCCCTTCTCCCCTTAAGTCGTTTCTAAAGTGTCTGAGCGCGGTGAAAAAGAAGTATCTAATACATCCTATTGCTGTTCCCCCTCGCTTCCATCTGCATCTGCTTAGATGGAGACAGGGAGGTCATTTTGCTATAAATAAATGATTGAGTACCTCAGCATGTAACACGGTGCCATGAAGGAAGCTAGATGATACAAGGGACTAACTGATGCTCTCCCTGCCATTGCTCCCATCCCCAGTAAGGTCCAAGTGAGCATGTGCCAGGATGAGAGCAAAGAAGCAGAAACGCTGGATGCTGTGCACTGAGGGCTTGTGTGGGTGGGTGTTCTGCCCTTAGGAGACCAGCTGGACCAAGTGGCTACAGACACAGCCCTCCCATTCCCCTCATACCCTAGGCTTCACGGAAGAAAAGGTCAGCAGGGGGTAGGGGCGGCATGTGAAACCTGAATGCAGTGAGCCTCTCAGGCCCACATTCCAATGTGGTATGGAACAAGGACCTTGGAACCCAGAAGGTCACTTGAGCCTGGGCAAGACTTACAGAGGCACTTCCTGAGGCTTGTTCATGAGGAAAAAGCTGGATTTCTGTGATCCAAGAAATCAGATGCTCGTGGCCCTGAGCCAAGCAACACAGGCTCTCAAAGCTGCCGCATCTAATATAAAACCACCTAANCCCCACTCCTCAGCCCATGTTGAGNGTCAGGTGAATGTTTAACTTGTGTGCTCAGTTCCCTTCTGTGATTTAAGAACTGACTTTTCCCAAGCATTATGTTTTTTTCTTTCAGTAACTGCTTGAGNAAAGCAGACTTGCTGGTTGGCTGTCAAATTTAATGATAAAGGAACAGGATAAATGTGTTTCTCGGAATGAAGGTTACGCACATACTGGATAATTATAAGGTATTGATTATGAACTGATTAGGTTACATATTCCATGCAGTAAAGCATGTGGGATACTTTAATTAAATTCNTACCCCTACAAGGTTTTGACCTGTGGAGTGTGAAGAAAAAACTAAACACTCTGAAAGCAGAGGCAAAAAAATGGTGAAAAGCAGAGGCGATTTCATGAATGGTGGTGTTTTGCATGCACATGATTGCTGCTGGATTGATGTATAGTCCTACTCAGTGTTCAGAAGAAGGTGTGATTGCCACAAGGAAGGAATCTTGCCATGGCTGCAGATGGAAAATAGTTTGTTAGCCAGGCTGCATCCCAAGGAGGCAGGAGCAGAAGTCTGTCTCAATGCCAACAAGTACTCATAAGTGGATTTCCAGACTGGCAGCTGGTTTCTGGGTGCCAGGCACCCTGTGNTTTTAGCAAATGACACATTTGTTTAACCCGGTGCCCTTGGATAATGTATAAACATGTATTAGATTGAAATCTTGCACACTTGGCACAATTAGATGGCCAGTTCAATGGACTTTCAAAGACAATGTCATAAATGACACGAAAATAATACCCGATCACTCCCAGAGCTCATCCGTGAACATGTTTCTTATTGGAAATTCCAACTGCGTTGGAATTTGAGATAAAGAAACTTGTTGAAGGGATGGCACAAATGGCTCAGTATGTAAGAGCTTCCTGCCCTTAGAGGACCACCCAAACTGGGTTCACAGCACCCACAGCCTCCTGTGACTCCGCTCAAGGGAATCCAGCATCCTTTTCTGATGCTATAAGCAGCTATATACATGTGGCACATACTCACACCAACACACACACGCACATAAATAAAAATAAATATGCAGAAGCAAGTTTGTTGGGGGTTGAATGCCCAGATCTGTGCTGAGCTTAAGATATTTTCCCGCCATTAAATAAATGATTGTATTTGGTGTATTCTTCCAACTTTCCACTATTTTTGAGCAATGTTAAAAGCCACACCCTTGGCATACTTTGACAATTCTGCCTTCAGTCTGNCATGACATAAATCAATCTAAACTATCCCTTCCCTGAAGCAGTTCTCATTTTACTTATAAAATACAAATGGTCCCCAGGTTCTTCATCATATGGCCATTGATTTCACTGTGCCACACCAGAGGAGACCCAGGACCCAGCTGTCANGGGAAGGTCCTGCTTGCTGCTGTTGGACTCTGGGCATCCTGATCACAGCCCTCCAATTAAGTGGCACTCAAAATTAAATACTGCTAAATATTAAAGTGCTTGCCCCTAGGACACAATACTTGGAACACTCACATGTTTGGTAGTAAAAACATTTCATTATGAAGCAGCTCCCCCAGCCCTACCCCCGCCCACCTGTGTTTCTCAATGACTGGCACATGCACTCAATGACTGGCACAATTTCATAAAATCATCTCTAATGTTTTGAGCAGTGATTGTATGTCAGCTCTGTCCTCTATGAATAAAGTTTTCTCATTTAGTAAANGAGTCAAACAGCAGGAAATAGGCATTGAGTACGGTATCAATGAAGTCAATAGATGTAAATAAATAAAAATATCTCTCTTAGGATGTTTAAGTATATCGCATGAGGCATGGCATCAAGATATCTAGTGAAATTACAACTGTGGTCAAGCAAATGGCCCATACCCATCATGCTGCACAGCTGTCTTTCCTGANATAATAGCATCTAAAACCTGCCCTCTTTAATAGTTTTCCATATGAGAGGCAATGTCACCAACCACAGTCTTCCCACTCAGCATATGAGACGTGAGAATTACACATCACACATAACCGTGAGTTTATTGGGATTTCTCCAACAAGGTCCTTATTTCTTCTTCATCAGAAGATAGGATTGCCAGGTATAATAATGCTGGTTGGCAGACGCTTTTCTTCCTTCAGCACTTTGAATATATCATCTCACCCACCCTTAGGCCTGGAAAGTCTCTGCTGAAAAACGTGTCTTGTTAGCAGGAGCTGCTAAGACAANGGAGTCTGGAGGAGAAANTACTNTGGCTGCTTTCCTAAACCAGTATCATCTCTAACNGCATCCTAAAAACTCATCCCTATCCACAGTTAAGTGTGGCCCTCACCCTCATCAAAGAAGCTTCTCCTGCAACAGATGGAGAGCATTACAGAAAGCTACAACTGGTCCAAATGCAGAGAACCACTGAGCATAGGGTGCACATCCCCAGTTAACACATTTGCAATATAACCCCTACACCTAAGATTCAGGGACCATCGAGGAAGAGGGAGAAAGGCCAGGCCATCTGCTGGGGTGTGGAGGGCAGAGTGGGTCTGGGAGGAGGTGGGATAAGCNGTGAGGGTAAATATGGTTGAAATAATTTACATAAAATTCTCAAAGAATAAAATCATTATAGTTTTTATAAAGATAATTGCACCAACATGCATGCTAACATGAAGGGGGAAATCTCATTGTTCTCCAATCCTAGACAAATAAAGAATTCTGAAGGTGAGAGAAACAGTCTTCCCTGGGGAAGAGGCCTCTCATTGGTTGTCTAATATCAAGTGGTCAGCCCTGAGATCATAGGTATATATAGGTAACAATACATGGTCTGAACAGAGAGAGAGAATAATTAATGAAGAAGTGGTCATAAATATGAAAAATAGAAAGGGAATCATCGGGGTGGGTAGGAGAGAGGAAAGGGATGGGGGTAATGAGATAATTATGCTTTAATTTTGAAAAATAACATAAAATTCAAGAGTATCTCTTTTTAAGTAACAAGTCTTTTTTCTGGCTGCTCTCAAATTTTTCTTTGTTTTTAGCTTCTGGCAATTTGACTATGTGTGTCTGGATGGCAGTGTCCTTG
This sequence comes from Neotoma lepida, assembly GCA_001675575.1. NCBI lineage: Eukaryota > Metazoa > Chordata > Mammalia > Rodentia > Cricetidae > Neotoma > Neotoma lepida. The sequence goes on along the minus strand of LZPO01108303.1, from coordinate 20,100 downwards.
ACTTTATCTTATTGAGTACCACTTCAGCTTCCTGGATCAGTACTTCTAGCTCCTTCCTTAGTGTGGGAAGTATTCAGTCATGATTTCTTAGATGTCTCCTGTTTCTTTCTTCTCATTCTGGAATTCCCATAACTATAAATTTTCAGCTTAATGGTGTCCCACAGATCCCTTAAACCTTGTTCTCTCTCTCTTTCTCTCTGTCTCTCTGTCTCGGTCTCTCTCATACACACACACACACACACACACACACACACACACACACACACACATACTCTTGGATATATGTCTTCTCTTCCCTCAGAATTTATTGTCCATGACCTGTCCTCAAATTCTCTACCCCTTTCCTCGACATTCAGTTTTCTGCCAAAGTTTCTACTGAATCTTCAGTTGTACTATTGTACTTTTAGGTCAATGATTGACTCTTGATGTTATTTATATTTTCTATCTTTATCTAGTCTCAGTTTGTGTATCCTTATTATCCTAAACTCAAATAAGTACTTTGTTAGCTGATGAACAAAAGTCCATCAATTATTTCCAGTCCATTAGGGTATCTAAAGACTTGTGTTGTTCTTTTTCTTGGACTGTGTTTTTTAGTTTGCTCTNCTTGGCTTTCCATGCTGATTGCTACACATCAGAAGACAGGCTCACCCTCCCCATCCTGTCCCATTGCCCTTGTGAAGCAGACAGACCTCACTAAATCAGCCTGGCCAGAGAGTCTCTTGTCCAAACCAACCTCTTTCTTTGTAGTGCTCTCTACAAAATTAGGATAAGTGCCCCAATTAGTGCCCCAACAGGATCAATTCATCTACATTCATCTTTAAAAGTTGGGTGTTAGATATGTGTTCCAGTACTTTATATACTCGTGGGGACACTAAGAGTTGGAACATATCTCCCGCTAAGTCATGAGGAGAGTCTATGGAAAATGACCTCACTTTTGCCTACATCCCCACTGAGCCTAGACAACACAATCACTAGAATTGTTCTCCTGCTCAGAACCCACTTCGTCGCTCTGTGGCCTAGGCGTCCTTGTGTTTCCAAAGCTCTGTCTGTGGTCAGGAGGCATCTTGAGGAACCATCTGTAGAAACTAGNTCTGTGCACAAATCTTTCCTGGCAGGCCTTGGGAGCTGTGTGAAGAACATTCAATTCTATTCATGCTCCTGGAGGTCTATGGTCTTTCTGCCCTATAAGCATCCTGATACAGGCTTACAGAAGCTACATCTTCAGGTAGCAGCTGGAAAAATAGACACTCTTCCCAGAAGAAACCAGAAGCAAGGCCTTTTAGCCCTATTTCTAGACCCCCTCTCTAGAGTATCATCTTGTAAAGAACCTGCATATCCATTTAAAACTGCTTCTTAGTTCACTGTGATCCAGGGAAACTCACAAGTGCCAAATTCCTTCTGCTTCTAGACCTGGGGGATTTAAGAGCCAAACCCTCCTAGACAAACTGTAAAGTCTAAGTCCGACTCCTCTTCAGGCAGAGTCTCAGCTGGGGTCCCTCACGTATCATAAGGGATGGTGCCCTGGGAGAGCTGTGTTAAATCTGTTAATGAGGTCAGGCTTATGGGAATGGTGACCACCTCTGTCCTCCAGCTCCCAAATGCTAGGTAATGACAGCAGCAGCCTGTGAGGAGCTGCTTGCTGTTAACTATGTATTTATTGAATTCTGCCCTGGGAANNCATCTCTGTATTTAATGTCTGTCATAAAAATATTTGAGGAAAGACGGTTAAATGTCAAAGTAGTTCTGTGTTCCAAGACTCTTGAGTAAATAATGAGCTCACAAATTAAAGAAAACCTGTAGCGATGTGTGAGTCTTCAGGGTAGGCAAGCATATTCACTGAGTGGCGTCCACAATGGTCTACTAGAGCGGCCATGCTTGAGGGAAACAGAAAACTAATTAATCCCAGGAGGACCGCAACCTCCAGATCCCTCACTGAGAAGCAGCTTCACTCAGATTCAACGGGATCAATTACTATGTAGCAAAATCAACCTGCACTGAGCCACAACTCCTACCTGTCAGACCATTATAACAGTTTATGTGAGCTGCCCCAGGGTCAAGCCNTGCAGGCTCTGTCCACCATCTTAGTGCATGCCTGCAGCAGCCGCCAGATAATCCTGCTTGCTTGATATTTTACTTTTATTTCCTTTCTTTAGAAATTATAATAAGACCTGGCCAAATTTAANACCTATCTGTACTCCAACAAGAGTACACTCACTGAACCATTATCACTAAAATATATATAAGCAAGTGACCAAAGAAGTTGAAATAGAAGGCAAATAGGCCAGAAGAAAGAAAAATTGCACGGGAAGAAAGCCAGTGCCCAGCACATCTGTTTAAGACCAAGGACTCCTCTTTAGGATCAGGTAGAACGGTTGGTATTAGCTTTCTAGTATCCAAACATTCCCTCTAGTTTTATCATGACATAATTGACAAGTAAAAATTATGTATACATTATATATAATATATATACATATATATGGTACATATCTCAATGTTTTGATAACTGTGAAACCCACCACCATAATTGAGTTATGTAAAGAGTCACCCTCCTACCAAAGCTCCTATATTCATAATCATTTCCTTTTTTATGATGAGATAATGTTAGCATTTAAATGACTTCATGGTTTTAAGAAAATCACTGCCTGGTGGAACCCATAACTGCAATTCTGCAAAGAAATTCTATTTTCTTGATCACACATCCCTGCAAAGAGGTTGGGGGGAACTTCTAGTTAGCAGGGGAAAAATAGAAAGAAAAAGGAAAAACTACAGTTAGCATTGCATAGTAGGATGTAGAAGTGAAACCTCAGAAAAATACTTAAAAACTAGAATAAGCAAACCACATTATCTGAAAAGAACCATGAGCCTTCCATGTCACCAGATCTGGCAGAAGAGGGACACTTTGTGGTCCCAGTGTGTACCAGAGGGGCACACAGCACAGATGAGACTGTCTCCCATTCACAGTAGCCTGGGACACATGGCCTCAAGGAATATGTGGTCTCAGACATGAAGAACCAAGGCATAGCAAGGGCAGGATGTTTAGCCTGCCGTGTGGAGACACAAGAAATTCTCGTGTCCCCCAGAGCCTGCACTGAACTGATGAAATGTACAGGTACAGAAAAGTCAGCACATTCAATATTCAAATGGCTAAGAATAAACATCCCTTGGAGGGATTAAAAACCCATTAATATGGAAATTTAAAAGTATGGAACCAGNTAAACAGAGACACAAAATATGAGGATGAATGGTTGGGGGAAGGAGAGATCTTCAAAGTCACTCCCACTTACACAAAAGCATCTTCATGTGACGTGAGCCAGGCCTATGGAAAAGCCAGGAGTTAGGGGACCAGCAAGTTTACCTACAGAAGCAGGACCAGGAAAGGAAGGGGGGGTGGAAGGAAGACCCACAGTGGGGTGGGTGCAGACTCATCAGAGAAAAGCAGAAGGGCCATGGCATTCATTCTAGTAGCCTAAGGGCTAGCAATGGAATAAGTAATGGTCTGTGTTGAAGTAAACGCCAGGCTTTAGCAGGATAATTCAAATAAGTGGCAGCATGCCTCGGAGAGTGCTGTGACTGGGGCCCAGCTTTANGAAGATGAGTGGGGCAGAGATTGTGGGAAATCAGATGTGGAAGGACAAATTTGTGGACATGGTCTTGCTAAAGGCTTGGCAGGCTGGAGCTGGACTGTGGCAGAGGGAACAGATGTATAGGGGATGTGCAATTCCAATGGTTCTATATTATCTCCAGAATGCCTCTAGTGGCTTCTAGATCCACACAGCTATGAAGATCAGCAGTCCAGAACTCACTAACCAGAAAAGTCATTTAAACAACATAAACTTTTATAAGTTAAAAAGAAAGGTCTAAGCAAGAATTGACGTGCATGGCTAAGTAGTGTCCTGTAAAGAGGTCACATGGCAGATTAGGAATTACGTTTACAGCCTAGATAATAATAATTTTTAAAAAATGAACTGGCTGCCACGAACATTGTCCTCATCTCTAGAAGCCAGAAAACATGAGGAAGGAGCTCACTGCCTTTCCTTTTACAAGGTCACACTCTCCAACACAGCAGGTGGAATAACATAGAGAAATCCCTCCTGAGAACACTAAGGATGGATGTCGCTACTACACTGGTGTTGGTACTTGCAGGGCATGAAGCCCAGCAACAGAAATGGGGGAGGCAGGAATGGGAAGAGAGGATGGCTGGCCTGGGTTTGCTGCCACAGCTCAGATGCAGCAAAGTTAACCACAGGTCCTACAACCAAAAACATAATCAAAGCTGAAGTCTGCTACTGCTCACCTCTAAGTACAGCCAACATCTGGACACTGACACAGAGGGACATGGAGAAGCAAGTGCCTTCACTCAGTGCTGGCAAACACAAGATGCCACAGACACTGTGGAAGGCCATGAGGTGGTTTCTTAGAAAACCACTCTTAGCATACAACTTAACAATTACAGCCCTTAACAGCTACTCAAAGAGGTTGGAAATTTGTGTGTACACAAAACCTTCATACAGAACTGCATAACAATTGCATTCATAATTACCCAAACTTGAAAGCTACAAAGACATCCTTCAGCCGGGGAACAGGCCTGAGGTATGTCCAGTAAACAGAAATGTGTGGCCCAACCATGAAAAGACACGCAGAAATCCTCAGTGCACGCTACTAAGGAAAGACGCCCAGATGAAAGGTAAGTATGGGATGGTGCCAGCTATGTGGCATTCTGGAAAAGATAGAAGCTAGAGATGGTGAGTGAGTCAGCAAGGGCCTGGGGTTGGAGAGGGTGTCTTAGTCAGAGTTACTACTGTTGTGATGAAACACCATGATCAAAGCAACTTAGGGAGAAAAGGGTTTATTTGGCTTACTGTTCCACACCACAGTTCATCATCAAAGGAAGTCAGGGCAGGAACTCAAGCAGAGCAAGAACCTGGAGGCAGGAGCTGATGCAGAGGCCATGGAGGAGTGCTGCTTACTGGCTTGCTCAGCTTGCTTTTTTTTAGAACTCAGGACCACCTGCCCAGGTGGCCCCACCCACAATGGGCTGGTCCCTCCCCCACCAATCACAAAGAAAATGCTCTATATGCTTGCCTATATCTTGATCTTATGGAGGCATTTTCCCANCTGAGGCTTCCCTCCTCTCTGATGACTCTAGCTTATGTCAAGTTGACATAAAACTAGCCAGCATAAGGGGAGATAAATAAATGAGGCATGAAGGAATTTTCAGGGCAATGGAACTCATTTGTGTGATTCTTNTGGTGGACACACGTCATTGCACACTTGTCCAGACAGAATGTAAAACATCAGGGTTGAATGCTAATGTTAAGTGTGAGTTTGGGGCCATACTCATGGGTCAGTATTCTCTTCTTCTTAGAAAAAATAAAAGAATAATTCTATGGAAAATGGACATAGCCCCTTTCCAAAGCTGCAGCCTCAGAGGTTGTGTGTGAGTTGTTTTGCTGTTGCTAGGATAAAATACTATAGTCAAAAGCAACTTAAGGAAGAGTTATTTTGACTTACCTGTCCCAGACAGCTAGATGTTGGCAGGGATGGCATGTCAGCAGGATCAGGAAGCTGAGAGATCATTTCTCAACCACACACAGGAGGCATAAAGAGAGCCGGAAGTGAGGCAAGACTATAACTCTGAAAGCCCACCCCCAGTGATGTACTTCCTCCTGCAAGGCTGCCTCCTAAAGGTTCCATAACAGTGCCAAACAATGCCACCAACTGGGACCAANTGCTTAAATAGATGAGCCTGTGTGGGACCCTTCACACTGAAGTCACACAGGCTACAAGCTCAAGGCCTATCTGGAAGAGTCGACATGCTAGCCCAGGAGGCCCACAAGTGAGATAGAGAGGCCCTGTAAGATGGCATAAGAGAGATGGAATTCAGAACTTAAGATGGGAAATAGATGAACTGGCGTTTATCCCCAAGGAAAGCAAGAAAGAAAAGCAGAAATAACCAGCTAGAACATAAAGAAACCATGAGGAAGGTTAACAAGAATAAATGCTGGTTTCTGAAAACAATGAACAAACCCAAATATTGGCAACCATCACTGTAGACTATGTAGCACAGAAATCTTCTAAACATTAACTACAAGGAAAACAAAGAATGAAAGCACAAGACAAAACCATGAGATCCAAGTGTGATGAGTTTGACAAACTTATACAAACTGAGGACTTTAAAAATATTATTCTAATTGTCTTGAAATAAACACCAACTACCTTACAAGCCTTTGTGGGAGCAAGTCACAAAAGAATATAAGTTCTGTATAATGACAGGAGACTTCTACCAAACTTCCAAGGAAGACATGATCTATTCTTAATGCTCCAATCAGCAGCAGTAGTTGAGCTTTTGATATGGGATTTATATATGTGAACATGTCTANTATTTGTAGATGATCTGGCAGCATTTATTTACAAATATAGTATGTCCAAACAAGTGCCTGTTCTAGGAACACAAGAATACTTGACATTGGGACATTCATGAATATGATTCAATACCAAACAGACTTAAAAAGTAAAGCAGCAGCTAAAAATTGTGGTTCTTCTGATAAAACACTGGTGAAAATAACTGGTGGTACCCCATCCCAAGCATATCATATTGAACATCATCTCCAACAAGCCCAGGGAATGGCCACTGCCACATCCATTGGCTCCTTGGGGCACACCCCTCCTCCCCATCATCATCCTGGAGATTTAGTTCACAGATGAATCAAGAAAAATGTAATTTATGAAAGCTGAATAAAAAAAGAAAAAATGTGTTTGCAGACAACATGCTTGTTAGTCTGAAGAAGCCAAGCAAACCTACCAGTCATCAGAAATGAGATGGAAGGAGGCTGGTACAACAACATACCACTCTGAACCACAACCTTTCCCTGGTGTCAGGTGTAACCAAAAGTGAGAAACAAAAGGAACTCTATACTTGGCTGACCACGACATAAACTCAATAGCATTTCCAAGAGCAAATTGAGAAGACACAGTAAAGTGCACAGCTAGAAATTCCTGGTCCAGCAACTGCCTGCTCACAATACTGCTCATTTAATGTTATTTTCAATATCAAAAATGTGAAACAATACATGTCTTTCTCAGAAGGAAAATAATAGAGCCACATATGAAATTAGAGGACAAAATTGGTAAGAGAATTTTACATGTCAATTTCAAGTAAGATGCAGCAAATTCTAGAATCAAGGAAGGAAAGGAAAAAAGGGTGAGTTTTTTTAACTGCAATGTTGTGTGTGTGTGTGTGTGTGTGTGTGTGTGTGACATGCATAAGCCCATGTCAAAGCCATGAGATTATTATAAAACCTATAAAATGTAAGTAGACTCATGTGTGATCAACCCAAAAGAAGAGGGGGAAAAGAAAGGTTTCTTCCTGTGGCTGTCATACACCACGCTGACTAAAAACAGCTTGAAGAAGAAGAGACTGATTTTAACATACACTTCTACATCGTAATCTATCACTGAAGCAAGTCAGGGCAGGAAATCAAGGCAGGCACCTGGAGCTAGGACCGTGGNGGAANGCCGCTTGCTGGCTTGCTCAGCTACCTTTGATAACTAGCCTAGGCCCACCTGTCTAGAGAACGTCCCTCAGGAATTGCAGTGGGTGGAAGGCGCTGCTATCCTGGCTTTACAGGCTGAGCATCAAACACCTGAAATGGACTTGGGGGCATGCATATCTCCCGAGCTTCTTCCCCACATTANCTATCTCACCTGGGGAATTCTCTGTGGACAATGCCAAATAAAACTCACCTGGGAACAGAACCCAGTGCCCTCTCTGATTGCACATGACAGTCTGACCTCGNCAGCTGATGAAGCCAGATCTTGCTGTAAGAAACAGGGGTCACCTCCGACTTTCAGTGTTACTCAAATGTCTGTTGGGCAGCCTTTCCGGACACCACCACCTTAGTATTGAGGACCCTTCTGCTTGTGGGTCTCTCACACTGTGAATGGTACATTAAGGCATGCCTTCACCCCTTAGGCAGAGGTGGAACCCATTTTCCCAAAAGACCATAAGTCAGGTGGCCACAGTGGAGAAGTGGGGAGTTACCACAAACACAAAGCATCCTTTTACTGAAGTAGCCGCGTGGACACAGAAGGNCTGCTTTATTATTCCTTTTTCTTTCTCAGTCTTTAGAAGAGAAGACATGGAAATGCATGCCTGTTTATTTCTCTTTGAGGAAATACTAGGGACATTTCGAAAACAGAGGGACAGNAGGNGATTTCCTCNGCTGGCTNAAAGGTCTGCATCTCAGCCTGCTGGCCAGACCACGAGGCTCCAAACCTCAGGCTGCACAAAACAGCCTCCCTGAGACTTCCACAGTCAAGACTCAGTACTTTCCCACCACATAACCCTCCCTGTGCCTCAGCAAGATCGCACACAATCAGTGAAATCGTGGCGCCGTATTGCAGAAGACAGTCTTGTTTCCTTCCTGAATTCTAGACCTGTCTGCATGCTGTAGCCCCATGGGTCATCCTCACTGTCCCAAAACCCACAGAGGCACCTGCTTAAGGCTTCTACCTTGCTGGCTTTTTGGTTATGGGTATGGTCCCTCAGAGTTGGCCTTGTGAAGGCTGCGAGCCAGCCTAATGTGTTCAAACATGGACTGTTTGTCGTTTCACCCTGAGGCCAGAGACCAGTTATTCTTTACCACCCTGAGGCCTGTTTTTNATGGTTTAATTAGGACATGGGAAGAAAGGTAAGGAGAAGGTAAGTGGGTGACAGCTGCTGTTGCCGCCGGTGTAGGACCCAAGTACAGCCTATTCTTTATGGAACATCCCTTGGACAGGGAGCCAGAGATGGCCACACAGACACACTCAGTCATCAGTCCACCTGTATCCACAGCAGATCTGAGACATACCTTAGAAACTATACAGCATCAGGTTTTAAGAGGCATTGGAAGGGAAAACGGTGGGAAGGTCCACTGGTGGAATGGAGGACAGGGTGTGTCCTAGGGGTCAAAGGTCATGGAGTGGGAGCCCTGTGTGCATAGGGATATGGTTTAGCTCTAAGTGTGTTGNTTCCACTTTTTACAGATAAACAAACTGAGGCACAGAAAAAATGTCATCTATGTAAGGCCGCCTGCCAGGTAAAAATCACATGTCCTTAACACTGTGCTAAGACTTGATCATGGTTTTTACAGCCATCTATTGAAAGAAGCAGAGCTGTGTGTCTGGAGATGCTGGAGAACCTCTATATCAGAACACAAGCAGGGAAATCAGTGTAAAGGACGGCAACAGGTCATGTAGGGCACTAAGCGACCAGGGACGTCTTTGAAGTCAGAACACTGAGTTGGCCTAGGGTTCTTTTTTAATTATCAATATACCATTGAATGTACTCTTCACTGTAGCGCTCTGATGAACCTTCTTAACAGGCTCTGTTTAAAAATACGGCCGTGATTCTGCAGGTGAAATGAGTCTAAACAGGAATTTAATCCACTTGAAGCCAGTGAAAAATGAGGCTAACATCTGTGATCTTTCATCCAATTCGATACCTAGCTATTGCTCAAAGAATCAATTAAATTTTTTGTAAAAGATGGCCAAGTTCGCTGTGTTTGATCATTATAGAGCAGGGTGGGGTTGGGGCTCTGTCCCTCGGGGGATTGCCCCTCCAGATACAATCCATAAGCAGAACACTGAAGGACAGAGAAGGACTCCTGGGCTCACAGCTCCCTGGAGACCCAGGAAGTCCCGACTCAAATCCCATCACTGTGATAGTGCTGCTGTATCCAGAGCTAACAGGAAGAATTCCAATGTTGTAATTTACTGCTTTGAAAAATGAGGGAGCTCGCCGCCTTTGTCATGCCTCTCTGAAACATGGGATATTTAAAATTCACACCCCAGACTTAATGTAGAGATAGATCACACACTTTTATGGCTTCGCTGATGCAATGTGAGCCTTGTAATATCTCACAAGGTGTGTTTTATTCCTTCCAGTGTGAGTCACGTGAAGATTAAGACGCCGTATTATTGCCTTCAAACGACCTGCTATTTCCTGGAAACAATAATTTGCCAGACCTGTCCTTGTCGCTGGGGAAAGTCTCACACCTTGAACTATCTCCATTCTCTAGGTGATGAGTTTGCACGAAGGAAGCCGGCTGGCCAGGTAGCTAAACTGAGTGTCTCGGCACCACCTAGTGGCTACTTAGGGAATGACCACAGGAAGGCTAGCTGGTGGCCTCCACTTGCCTAATTGAGAAACAAGAATCTTTAAAAGACTGAAAACTAACATGTCTGAGGGTGCCACTATTTTACAACTTAACTCCAAAAAAGAACAGAGAGAAGGCAGTTGGCCCCACACGACTGAAGGAGGGAACCAACTCATGCCAAGTTTCCCCTGCCTAAGCCTATATGTGGAGCAAATTGTACAATGAAATCCAAGACAACCTTGAGAGGCCCAGCAAAGCCAGCTTGGCGTGAGCTTGTGCTCCAAGACACAGCTGAGACGCTGACTGGGGAGGCTGCCACAGCTTTCTCTCTCCTAGAGATGAGATGGGCAAATAAGAGGACCGGTCTCTGGGGAAAAGACATCTATGTAGTCAGAAGTTTTCCTATGTCCTGCCCNGGCCTGCAGCCGCTCAGACCCAAGTAAACACACAGAGGTTTATATCAATTACNAACTGCATGGCCATGACCTATGGCTCAATTTTCTTGCTAGCTAGTTCTTATAACTAAACTCAGCCCATTCCATTAATCTATATGTCACCACGTGTTCTGTGGCTTTGCCTGTGTGCCATTACATGCTACTCCCTGGATGACATCTCCTCTGCCCCTGCCTTTCTTCTTCCTGTCTCTCTCTTGGATTTCCTGCCTGGCTGTAACCTGACTCGTCATAGGCCAGAGCGGCTTCTTTATTAACCAGTCATACCAACACATATTGACAACATATAGAAAGACATCCCACGGCACATCTAGGCAGGCCCTAGTCTCAGTCAACCTCAGTCCACTGACCCTAGGCCACACTATGTGCCTGAATTCCCTTTGTAGGCCCCACCCCAGAATCACATCTTGTGTGTTTGGTGTGGGTGTGTGCCCCAAATGTCAGACCATGTAAAATATAGGATGGTGCTGGTCATGTGGCATCCAGTCAGGAATCAGAGACACATGAGTGCCGGCATACATTGGTCTGAGCCAAGATCACCCACATCATCTCCAAGCACCCGCCTCTGACCTATCTGCTAAAAAGATTTCAGTTGATACAATCCTGTTTGGTTCTGCCTCTGTTGCCTATGCCTTGGAGAGAAGATTATTGTAAAGCATCCATAGTAAAAGATTAATATTTAAAATATATAAGGAACCCAATAGCAAGAAAACAGCCCAATCAAAAACAGGTGAAGGATCTAAAGAGACANCTCAAAATAAATTTTTTTATGGACAAGTCTCATGCCAGAAAGGGAAAAGGAAGAGGGATCCTACTCCCCTGATGTCCTTGTTAGGGTGACTATTGCTGTGATAAAACACCATGGCCAAAGCAACTTGGGGAGGGAAGGATTTTTCACTTACAATTCCACATCACTGTTCATCATTGAAGGACATCAGGGCAGGAACCTGGAGGCAGGAGCTGATGCAGAAGCCATGGAGGTGTGCTGCTTACTGGCTTGCTTCCCATGGCTTGCTCAGTCTGCTTTTTTATAGAACCCAGGACCACCAGCCCAGGGATGGCACCACCCACCATAGGCTGGGCCTTCCCCCATCAATCACTAATTAAGAAAATGCCCTACAGCTGGATCTTATGAAAGCATTTTCTCTACTGGGGATCCCTCCTTTCAGATGAGTCTAGCTTGTATCAAGTTGACATAAAACTCGCCAGGACATGTGAGGAATAAAGTAAACATTCACAGGCGCCCTTGGGGGGGGGGTATCAGGAGCTGGCTGGCTGGCATGGCAGCCGGCCGCAGAGTCTAACAACTGGAAATTAGTTAGACTCACACTCTCACATGAACTAGGGACAAGGACATTTCAAAGGGCTGGCCCTGAGTCCTGGTTGTAAACCAAGCCTCCTGAGAGGAGGTCTCCTCCTGAAAGGGTAGAGGAAGGACTGGCTATGGCCATTTTCCTGAAGTCCNCACTGGGGGAAGGAGCAATATGAGGAAGATGCTGTCCAGGGCTCCATCCAGACAGTGGGGAAAACAATANTAAAGATGGTTGTTGAACAACAGCTACTAATTTCCATTCACTTGGAACCTCCTTTCCCAGCCTCTTGGATCTGAAAGTGAGCTAACAGCAGCCCTACAGATGCCCTGCCTTCATCCCATTTCCCATCATCCCTCCACTTGGCGGCAGCCAGCTATCACAGTTCCCATGTATAGGAGACCCAGGAGTACAATACTAGGGTGTGATGGGGNCGGGGGGAACGGTCCCTGTCACATGCATGAACAATGCATACTCCAACCTGGCTGGATGTCTGCCCTGGTGGACAACAAGCATTTCCCAGAACATGCGAAGGACTCAGCCCTCAGCTTACCAACCCCTTCCTCCGTGGACATGGACACAAACTCACCTTGAAGTCAAGAATAGTTGGAATCATTTTAAATGCTTCTGTAATCAACCCTCCCAGTAATGAACCACCTCTGTCCTCTCGTTGCAAACATCTGCTTGGTGTCATCACTATGGTTCATGTACACTTTATGAAATTCAATTTCTGAATCTATTTATGGTTTTTAATTTTCTAAGTCATTAACATTCATGTGCGGACTCTCTTGGGTTAAAACGTTTCCTAGAAAAAAAAAAAGTACGTTTGCTGTAAGCAACTCTCTTGTCACTAGAGGAGTGAGCAGAGGGTAACACCACAGCACTGCACCTCAGAGATGAGATCTTGGAGATCTGTAAGATATGGGTTGAGGTTTGATATCCCCTGACTTCAGAAGCCCATGGGAGTGCTGTGGAAAACAGCTGGTGTTTTGGAGAACANTCATTAAGCTCCCCCCACTTACCTGAAGGACATCTCAACATTCAGTACTCATTTAACATAAATTGGGTGCTTTCACGACTACCTACAGAACAGGTAATATCTCATTGATGGCAAAATGCTGTTTCCCAAACTGAATGTGACTCATTCCCTAATCTTACGCAATTTCATTCTGATCAAACCTAAGAGAATAAATGAAAAATAAAATCAATTAAGTGAATCGGGCTGGTAGTGTGNCTTACCACAGAATGCTTGTTTAACATGCACTGTGCTCTCGCTTCCATTCCCTGTGCTAAAAAGGGAGAGAGAGGGGGAAGAAGGAATGGATGGAGAAAGGATTCTCACAAACATGGTAGGACAGTATTAAGTTCTTCAGAAGATGAAGGATCTAACACTTCCTGCTTTAGCTGGGCACCTATTCATGCCCTTTCAGTGATATAGCCAACAGCAAGATCTGGGCTGCAAAATTATGCTTAAGTCAGCCATGTTCTTGTGTGTGGTGCAGATGAAGGAGACCCCCGAACAGTGGGGGCTTCCTTCTGGGCCCCAGATTGGGCATAAACTACATCCAAACACCTGTTTTCACANAGAGATCCTTTATTAAGTGGGGAAGAAAAGTTAAAGTGGCTGCTTCNTNACTCAGGCAGAAAAACAGCAGCAAGTGACCTTGCAGGTGNACTTTTTATAAAGGGGAGATCTNTGTTAGAGTGGGCTAAGATGCGGTGGTAAAGGAGATAGAGGATGAGGGAGAAGGGAAAGGGAACAAGGGAAAGGCAGAAGAGTATTTGTCCCAGAGGGACAAAGGATTGCCTCTGGATAGAGAGGAGACAGACACGGCAAATGGTCATTTATAAAGGTACAGGGGGAAACCCCATGTTACAATGAGGTTTGTCATTTTAATTGGACATGTTAATTAGGTGAGCCAAAGGGGGCTTTGGATTGCTNGACTTCAATACTTTGATAGCTGGACCTTGGTAGTCAGCCTCAGGAGAAGGAAGTGGCCAANTAAGGGAACAGATCTTGGGGACTAGCTTTAGGAATGTAATCTAAGGGTTTTTAGCAAGGCAGAGGGAATGGAGGAGAAAGGCAAGGCCTGCCAGAGTGACATGCTAGTGGGCTAGTGTCCCTTCAGCAGCTACAGAACCATAAGCCATAGGCACATACACATATTTAAAAATAAAATAAAATCTTTATAATACACCACAATTCTGTTTTATGAGCCACAGCTGCTAAATAAAAAGAAAATGGGTTTCTAAACTTGAAAATCAGTGAGTTCTGCCTAATAAAATAAAGGTCTCATACGGAAAGGAGTCTGTAGCTGCAAAGGTGTTCTGGAAGTTCNTGAACTACAAGATGAAATAAGCCCAGCCAGCTGCCCATGTGACCAAGAAGGGCAAATGACAACCAAGTCCTTGTCACCACTTCCCATGCTGCAGCAAGATATGCTGAAATTCCAGGACTGCNAATATTGTCTACAGAAGTATGAAGCCATGTTAAAAGGATTGGCCTTTGTGACCATGAACATGTAACAGGATCTAGACTCACCTAGGAGACAAACCTGTGAGTGAGTATTGAGCAACAGTTTCCCAAGATTGAAACATTCCATCCTGCAGGGAAGCTCCTTAAGAAGGTGAACAACTCAAGTAGCGTCAGGAAGTCCCTGAAACTGACCAGATTCACTAGCGTGAATTCTCTGCCTCAGTAAGCAATAAAAACTCAGAGTCTCCCTCAGATAGAAGGAAGCTGGGCTGCAAGAAGAGTCTCCAACAAGACTAGCTGCCTGAAAGAAGCCAAAACCAGCCGAGCTTCCTGGAAGAGGTTCAGACCAACTGAGGCACCTGGAAAGGACACTCCCCAACCTATTGAGCTGCCTGCAAGCTGTGCCGTCTGCTCCAGGTTCCCAGCTTTATGAGCTGTCACCCATGCTGGGGTGGATGTTGGTGACACAGCTGTCTTTGAGTCTTTTCTGCTTCTTGAAGTAACCCCTCACTCATACTTCCATAAGCAACCTCAACAAAACTCCTTGGTTCACCAAGCTGGACTTTGATGGTATCTGTACTTCGGTCTGTCGTGGACTCGTGGTGTGGTGGGGGGGGCGGGTGTAGATATGTGTGTTGCATCACCCCAGGAAAGGTTTTGTCACCCAATGGGTGAAGGGGGTCTAGCCAGCCTGAGCATGGTAAACAATGGCTCTGGCAGGCCTTGCCCTTCTCCCCNATTCCCTCTGCCTTGCTAAAAGCCNTTAGATTACATTCCTAAAGCTANCCACCAAGATATATTCCCTTATTTGGCCACTTCCTGCCCCTNAGGCTGACCACCAAGGTCCAGCTATCAAGGTATTGAAGTTCAGCCATNAAAACCCCCATTTTGGCTCACCTAATTAACATGTCCAATCAAAATCAAACACCCCATTCTAACATGGGGTTTCCCCTTTTATNTTTATAAATTGCCATTTGNCTATGGGCCACATCTGTCTCCTCTCTATCCAGAGGCAGTCCTTTGTCCCTCTGGGACAAATATCCCTCTCCCTTGTTCCCTTCCCCTTCTCTCTTGTCCTCTATCTCCTGTCTTTGTCCCTTATCCCCTGCCCTTTGTCCCTCTGGAGCAAGTAAATCTCCTTTGTGCTAAGAACTTAGTCTTGGGATGTCTTACACCAACAACAGTCCTCTCAGTGGGGACTTTCTAGATTCAGTCAACCAAGGTGAGGAGACTCACCCTCAGCGTGGGAGGCGCCATGCCTGTGTAGGCTGAGGTCTTAGACTGAATGAAAACAGAATAAGTTGAGCACCAGGATCCATTCATCTCTCTGCTTCCTAACCATCACACACTGAGACCAGCTGCCTCAGACCCCTGCAGCCACGCCTTCTTCTCCATAATANGTTGTCCCCTGGAACTGTGGGCCAAAAATGAACCCTCTCTTCCTGGTGTTGCTCAGGTCAAATATTTGGTCACAGCAACAATAAAAGCAACAAATGCAGATTTTAATGACCCACATAGATAAAATGTACTTAATCCAGAAAGCTCTTTATGCTACAAAGGAACTATGATACTAGCTGGGTAAGACTTTCATAGCAGAGGAACTTAGGACTTCTTATAAAGAAAGCCTGTATTCACCCTGTGTTGTTTTTCAACCTCACCCAAGTAGGTTCTGCACTCTGCCAGGCTTTCACGTTTCCTTG
Organism: Neotoma lepida; assembly: GCA_001675575.1. Taxonomy (NCBI): domain Eukaryota; kingdom Metazoa; phylum Chordata; class Mammalia; order Rodentia; family Cricetidae; genus Neotoma; species Neotoma lepida. The sequence continues at coordinate 4,023 of LZPO01108303.1, read as the reverse complement.
CTGAGCACTGCGGTGTTCCTTTTCAGTGAGGGGCTGCTTCCCCGAGGAATCTCTGCCTAATTAATTAGTATGCTAGATTGGAGTAATGGCACACGCATTTGCTTTCCTCTACAAAAGTCTTGAAATCTATGGTCTGAGTGCCTCACAGAAAGCACACTTCTCAGAACTCTTCCCTGAGGGTCCCTCTCTGCGTCTGCATGGGTGGATGGAGCTGCAGGAGAGCCATAGTCCATGTGCCACAGAAACATGAGAGCCCGAGAAACTTAGTGAGCCAGGATAGGAATGTAGGTAGGCCGGATGTTGGTACAGAAACCACAGCAAAAATGCCTTTGTTTTTCTTTTTATTAGCCTGAAGCAAGAGGAAAATGGTAACCCAAGTAACATGCTCAAAGGCTCCCAGGGGTTTCCAGAGGTGTGTCCTGCAGGCCCCACCATCACCCTCAGGATGACAGTAACTGCCCAGACCACCACACACTAGAACTATCTGAGCATCACTCCACATGCCTTTGACCCTGGACAGATAGATCAGCTGCCCTCTCTCGGCTCACTCTCCACTGCCCTCTACTTTTGGACTCACACAAGTTTCTTAGCCTTGTAGAAACATTAACTTTCCCTTTGCCCACAAAATTTGAATCACAAAGTGCAAAACTCAAAAGCCTAGTGTGCGATCACCCATCCTGCCACATGTGGTATCTCTCAGAACTGGCATCCACTCAGCACAGAACACAACATCCTAAGACTTCCAAATATCCCGCCCATCTCTGCAGCCCAGGGCACACTGGATCCCCTTATTCGGATGAGGTGGAGGCTGGGATGAGCTTGGGTTTGGCCTGCTGGGGAGGTGAGATATCTGGGATCTTTTCCCCGTGTTTGTACACGCTGACGGTGACGTCGATCTTCTCCCCTCCGTATTTGTTCTTCACGTTGATGCTGTACTTGCCCGAATCCTCGGCAGTCACCCCCTGGATGGTCAGGCTGACGTACTTGGACTGTTCCACCTTCACGGAGAAGTGCTCGCTCAGCTCGATGTCCTTATCATTCTTAAACCAAACCACTTCCGGGTCAGGGTTTCCAAACACTGTGCAGGTAAGGTTCAAGGTCTTTGGAGGGAAGACGGGGGTGAAGAAAAACAGTCAGAAAAGGAGTGGGAGACGGGGTTGGGGTGTAATCAAGATATACTACAAGCGTGTATGGGAATTTTCCAGTACTAAATTTTAAAAAGGATTAAAAAAGACCATGATCCTCTCTGGTGGTGGCAGCTCAGTCATGCCTACTGGCACCTATGGATCACTTGTTACATCAGCCACCCTTTCATAGACACAGGTTCCAAAGGGAGGTAGGGGCAGAGAAGCCCTGTGCTATGGGGGGAGGGCCAAGGAAAACCTGTGAAAATGGTTCTACCTGTTCCAAGTTCTAACCTGAGCCTGGGGGTTAAACTTGGGAAATAGATTAGCTCTATTATCATTCCACTAAAACTGTTTTTAAGCTTTTTAGTTATTCTTATTTATGTGCGTTCCTGCATGTCTGTGTATGGGGAAGTACACGTAAGCGTAGATGTTTGCGGAGGGCAGAATAAGGTGTCAGATCCCCGGGAGCTGGAGGTACCAGAAGTTGGGAGGCACCCAGTGTGGGTGCTGGGAGCTGAACCCCTACTCTCGCTCTAAGAGAAGCACTTGCTCTTATTAAATGAACCATCCTTTAGCCCCTAAACGGCCTTTACATTCAGACTTAGGGATCTATCTTCCCAGTTCTTTTGAAAAGTCCAGAGAATATATTCTGTCTACACCTCCTAACTCAGATGCAGCAACTACACACTTGCCTGGGCTCAGCCCCCTTGCAGACTGTGATGGTTAATTTCACAATTACATCTTTTGTGATGTCACAGTTACTCCATCTCAGGGGCATCCCATGGTTTCACTGACTATTAAAAAGAGGTCTATAAATTTAGGCCTAATAAAATCCTTTTGAATATCTATGTCCCTGTGACATTGAGCTAGAATCATGCAGCACAAGTGCCAATTAGATATCAATAACTCCACTGATGGGAGACAAATTATAACTTTAATTAGAGATTCTAGAATGACCTTGGAAATTGGAGCAGGGTTGGTTTTTTCTTTAATATTAAAGAGGTTGTGACTGTTTATGTTCCAAAGTGGTGACTCACAGTTTCACCACAGATGGGGGCTGACCCACCACCTCATATAGAGAAACCCTGAACCGGGTGACATCAAACCTTGTGGACCCCAAGGTCCTTATACCAAGTCCGTGAGTCACACAGCATGCCTGGTGTTGGAGGATTTGTTGTTGTTGCTGCTACTGTTAGTGTGGTTTTTCTTCCTCTCAGTACTGAGGGTGAAGCCCAGAGACTCACACACACTAGCCAAACCCTCTACCACTGAGGTGCGCCCCAATCTTGACTATTCAACTATCCCACTTCTCTGTTTACAGAAGCTCTCAGGGGTTCAGGACAGAGGGGCGACAGCACAATGGAAGGTAGCTCTGAGTGCCCTGCAGGCTGAGTGGGGAATGATTCCAGCTCTCAGGCTCCCCTGTGTCCCACCCTAAGATGACAGTCGAGTTCCACCCTGCATCACGACCCTCATCCCAGCTCTGTCCCCAGCTGTCTGCCCTCACCTTGCCTTCCATTATGGTCACCACGTCTGGTAAGCCGCCAATCACCTTGCCACGATCTACAGTGAAAAAGAGCCAGGTTGAGGAGACACTGTCAGGGAGGCCCTACAGGAGGCCTGAGGCTAACACCAAGTGATAGCAAGGTGGAAACAGGGAAGGAAGGGCATACCCTCAGGAGAGGACACAACAGAAAGTTATGTTCTGGGTAGAGAAAGCTACCACAGGGGCCATGGGCAAGGACTAGCTGGCTCTGTACAGGTTGGGGGACATGTGGTGCCCAAGAAATAGAAATGATAGTCAACTGAGCCGGGGAGGTCACATCAAGGACTGTACAAAGAGCTACATCTCACAAGGGAGAGAGTCTTGGCATCTGGGGAACAGAAACTTGTCAGGGTGGGTGTAGACAGGATGGAGAAGGGGGTCAGGTAAGACATAGGCTGGCATGAGCAGAGGCCTAAACATCGGGGTACACTCAACCTGGGGCAGGAAGGTTTGCTGTTACTGATCCACTAAATCAACCATGTGAAATGTGCCCCTCCTCCACCCATCCTCATTATGACTCTTAATCACACCAATACTCACTCTTCTCTGCAAATGCAGCCGCCCTGGAAATCACAGGAGGGAAAGAGAGAAAGCTGTAAGAAATGCTACTGACCAAAGGACACCATGCATGTGAGAAGTTTGCTCAGTGAGAGCAGATAGAGAAGGAAGGTCTAATGATATGTAGCTATATGGTCATCATCCCCCCTATTGGTTCCAGAGCTGAACCCCAAGGCTACCAAAATCTATGGATATACAAGTCCCTGAGATAAAACAGTGTTGTATTCATATACAACATCAACTCATGGTCCTGGGCCTTGTCAATCATCTCTAGTCACTTACAGTACCCAATGGAGTAAAACTATGTCAAGAGCTCCTAGACTGTTGTTATTTAGGGAATGGTGACAAGAAAAATCCCTGTAGGAATGCGCTGCCTTTACAATGTTTTTTTAATCGTGGTTGGATCTGAGGGTGCAGAACCTGCACCCAGGCAGAGGGATGGTGCTCTGATCATTTGGAGTTGGGGAGGATCCTAAAACCAAAAGGAAGATTAGCATGCAAACTCTCAGGCTGGGAAGATTCATTGTTGTGCACCAAATTCACCAGACTACATTAGAGACTTTTAGGTGTTTGTGTATCTGCACTTCGTGTGCTGGTTGGTGTACATGTATAGGTGTGGATGTGTGTACATGTGGAGACAAAGGTTGATATCAAGTGCCTTTCTCGGTTGCTTTCCACCATATTAACTTTTGAGGCATGGTCTCTCTCTATCTATCTGTCTATCTATCTGTCTATCTATCTGTCTGTCTGTCTATCTATCTATCTATCTATCTATCTATCTATCTATCTATC
>LZPO01108302.1:62434-74391 GCA_001675575.1 Neotoma lepida | reverse complement strand
AAAAACACTAGGTAAAGTCTCATAGTACACACAGTTATCCAAGTTGAGCAGTTACTGCTAGACCACCCTTGTTAGGTCTTTGCCTCCATCACTGTCTCCTTATTGCTGGGCCAGCCTTGCTGGTCCTTTACCCCTGTGATTTGGAGGCAATCCTTTGGTTTATGTCATCTGAGTTTCAGCATGTCTATCGAACATGAGCTTGATTTTCCTAGGAACCAAATTTCCCTCATTAACTTAAAATTGTTTTACAGTGTATTTGAGTTAGTATCCCAATAGCTACATACCATCACTACTTGTCCAGTCACCTTTTCCTCATTTTTTTGGGGGGGAGCATGGAGTAGGGCAGGGGTTTTTATGTATTACAGGTCAGCCTTGAACTCATTATAACCCAAGCTATTCTTCAGCTTTTGAACCTCCTACCGCCAGTTCCCAAGTGCTAGATTACAACTGTGTAACACAAGCCTTGGATCTTAATTCTTTTCCACTCCTTCAAACTTATTTTCTTTTCCCATTTTTTCTCTACTCTCAGAAAGCCTTTAATATTTTTTATTACGTTTATCACGTGCGTATGCCGGTGTACCCATGCCATGGGGCATGTGGCAGTCAGAGAACACCTCACCTGAGTCTGTTCTCTGTCTCTTCCACCATATTGGTCACAAAGATCAGTCTTTGGGTCAAGCAGCTTGGTGACAAATGCCTTTCCCTGATGAGCCATCTTACCAGCCCGCTTCTTTCCTGCCGTATTCTTGGGGCTGCTTGTTGCTAAAAACTTGGTAACTACTACCTTGAAGCTGTCAAGATTCTGTGAGTGCTCTTTCTGTTCTTCTCTTGCTTGTCTATTTTCTCTCTGAATTAAGATGAATAGCTTTTCTTCAGAGTGCTCTTATGACACTGCTTTTTCTTGGAGTGTCCACTGCTGAGTTTTGCGCTTATTAGGTGGCTGCATAAGTTCACACAATAAGGCAACACCTGTCACTAATGTCAATCCTGGTGTTTGGAGGGCAGCTGGGAGACTGTACCTGCTGTCAATGGAGGAGGTGAAATGGTTGCTTCTCACTGAGGAGCTTCCTTCAAGTCACAATACTCCCACTCCATGTGCTCTGTGCAAGAGACGAGAGTGACCACTGCAGGCAGTGCCTAGGCACTCAGTAACCATGGCACAGTACTTTTAATATATTGTAGGAGTGATTGGTATCTACTTTTCAGTCTCCATATGAGCAGTTATACTTGTGTTTTCTGAGGATGAAATAGGCAGTAAAGTGTATGTTTTTGTTTGTTTTGTTTTGAGACAAAGTCTCACTGTATAGCCTTGGCTAATAATGGAATTCGCTAAATAGACTAGGGTGGTCTAAAACTCAAAAGAGGTCTATCTGACTCTGCCTCCCAAGTTCTGGGATTAAAGGTATACACCATCACACCCAGCAGTATGTTCTTGAAAATTGTTTTTAATGTAATTAGCATGCACAGGTAGTGCTTACCTTGTTTCTAATTGCTCTTTCTAACATGATTCTCTGAAGTAGGGCTTCTCAGGGGCGAGGGTGTAGATCATTGATGGAGTGCTTGCCTGGAATAGGCATAGAATTTCTCGATCTCCATACCATTTGTGGGCTAGATGATTCTGTGTTGTTGCTCAGCCTTGTGTGTTATAGGATGTTCTGTAGCATCCCTGGAATTGCCTGCTCACTGCCTACAGTCTCTCACCATCCAACAAATACATTGCTAAATGGTGCCAGATGTCCCATGGAACAAACTGGTGGGGATTGGAGAGCTGGCGCAGCAGTTAAGAGTACTTGCTGCTCTTCCACACGAACCAGGTTCAATTCAGAGCACTTACTTAGTGGCTCACAACCATCTATAACTCCTGTTCTAGGGGATCTGCTGTCCTCTTCTGGCCTCTGTAGGCACTGCATGTGGTGCCCAGATATTTATGCAGGCAAAACACTTGGGTATGTGCTGNTTTTTCTGTAGGATGAACTTGAAGTAGTGAGGCTACTTTGCATTTATAATCTTGGCTGCCATCCTGCAGAGCTAGTCACCTGTCTGTAGTTTCACACTTTATAAAATCTGTTTCTCAGCTTTTTTGGTCATGGGCAGCCTGGCAGGTGAAAGATGTCTTTGCGATTTGAATTGAATGAACATCTACACACTTTTTTTGCTGCTGAATTGTTGGTTTTAATCGCTTGATGGGAATGAAGTCAGCCATTTGTGATAGAAGTTACAAATGTTTGTTTCTCTATTTGTCACTTAACAAATGAGGGATTTTGCCACAGGAAAAGGATGCTTTTTCCTAAAACCAAAAAGATTTTAGTGTTTTCTTTCATTAAATTGTAAGTTGCCTTCAGTAAGACTGCACATTTGAAATGTACAAGATTAGGACTCCTTTTTTATTTTTTTTTTTAAATTCTGGGATAAAGTTCAGGTCTTGCACATGCTAGGTGAGTGTTCTGTCTGTGAACTACACCCATTTTTTTTTTTTTAAAAAAAGGCAGGGTCTCATTATGTAGCCCCGGGTGGCCTGGAACTCAAAGGGATCTGTCCCCCTGTGCCTTGAAAGTGCTAAGATTAAAGTCATGTGCTACCATGATAATCAGTCCTTAGATTTTTGAGACAGAGTCTTACTATTTAGCCTAGTAGGCCTGGGACTCCCAATTCTTCTGCCTTTGTCTTCTGAATGATGGACATACAGGTGAGCACCATCATATCTAGCCTCCTTTAGGACTGTGGTGTTGGACCCTGGTGAAAGCATTGCCACAGTCTGCATCCTGAATGCCTCCTTAGCCCAGATCTACTCCTGTGCTCTTGCAATGTGCCCCTCCACCCAGTCCCTAGGCAGCCATTCACTAACTTTCTATGTTTGCTTCATGGATACTTTGCTTTCTTGGTGCTGCAGATGGAATGTGGGGCTTGGCTTATGTTAAACATGCACAGTACCTATGAGCACACCTCGGCTAAACTTCTTTTTGAGACCTGTGCTATGTGCATCACTATTCCAGTTTTTTTCAATACTAGTTTACTGTGTGGAATTAGCAAAGTTTGGTCATTCACTAGCCCTTCAACATTCAGGTGGTTTCAGTTTTTGCCTTTCATGCATAAAGGACTAAAAACATCTGTGTGCAGATTACTTCTAAGAAAGTCCCTGAGGTAGAATGGCTGCATGCTATAATAGGTAGGTCTAANAAATAGCACCCCCCATCATTTTTGTGTGTTTTTTACATACCACAAGTAATAGATGAGAACACTGTCGCTCCACGTCCTCACCAACGTGAGGTGCCAGTCACTCAGTGTTANCCTTTCCAAAGCTTCTTGCTATGCCTTTGTGTTTTGCTCACAATTTAAGGTGGCAAACATCTTTTTATGTGCTTACTAGCTATTCACATGTTTGGTCAAGTGTTGTAAAAACATCTCTTTTGGACTGTGTTTTTTTTTTCTCTTCTGTTTATGAGTTGGTGAGGAGGGGAGGGAAGAGTGTATGTGTGTTTTGCAAACATATTCTGTATGCAAAAGCTTTGGTGTCTCTTAAAGGATCAAAAGAATGAGAAATTTCACATTTTATTGAAGATCTAGTATAGAATACTGCCATTTGTTAGTGGGGCTGTAGTGTAGTGGGAGTGAGGGCAGCAGGCTCTTGTTGTCCTGTTCTAGTCTCAGAGCCACGCAGGCCCAAAGATCTGTCAAAAGGCTGTGGTCAGCTCCTTCTTGCTGTGGCAACCAGGCTCTGCCCCCTTAAATGTTTGTTTATTTGGAGTGTATATATGCAGTTATGTATGTGCCAAGTGTGCTTGTGGGAGTTAGTTCTCTACCACCATGTGGGGACTAGTGGATCAAACTTAAGTCATCAGTCTTGATGGCAGGCATCTTTACTTACTAAGCCAGCCCTTAGGTTAGGCTCTGCCTTTTGCCTTTGATGGGTCTTAAGGTTCTGTACCATCCCATAGAAAGGTTTCCCTTCCTCTTCCTCTAGTCCTGGTGTCTTATCTGTACCCTGAGTAACAGGTTTGCTGTCCCTCCCCACAGCATCATAGCCTTTGCCTTCATCTGGAGAAGCATCCAGATAGGGNGTGGCCATTCTCATCTCCAGCTTATCCACTCTGAAAGTCTTGTCATGTGGTGATTGAGGAAAACAAACAAGGTTTTTCTCTTGAGTTTGAGGTTAGCAAGTTTTACATGATGCTTTTCCTTTGTTTATTTTTCTGTAGACATCAATTTCATCCTGACCAGGAAAGCATCAGCACTTAGGTCATGTTTAAGGATGAGAGTGCTGCGGCAGAAGAATTGCAGATGTGATCCTGCCTGGAGTTGAGTGCATTGTTGTCCTCTATCTTGTAGGGATGGTTTTTATCTGGTCATTAGAGCAAATGTTTCCATAACTAAGTGCCCATTTTCAACCGCCATTCCCCTCGTCTTTACAGGTAGAAATGGAGCCTGGATTACAGGATTTAGAATCCGAGTTGATCTCACATCTGGAACCTCCTCTGTAAGTAGAATGTGATTTGTTTAAACATCTTAACAAGACATCCAGGTGTGGTAGGTCATGCCTGTGAGCCCTGCACCTGGAGGGTGAGATGGAAGGAAAGACAGGAATTATAGGCCTGTCTGGTTGACAGTGTGAGACCATGTCCCAAAGAAGACAACAAAAATATCTTAACAAGAGCCGGTGGGAAGGTGGACCCAGTGGTATGAGGGAGGGACATGGAGAAAGAAACCTTTGATCTTTAGGGCCACAGTGTTGGTGCCCAGAGGGTCACAGAACTCAGGTCAACATTACCTTCACAAACACCATTTTCCATTTGAAGATACGCCTCTCCCAAAGTGAGAGGTCTGGTCCAGCACCTTGTTTAACATACTAAGGTCTAAGAAACTGTTACTCATGTTGGACTGTCAGCTTATGCCTGTACTGTCAGTGCTGGGGACACAGAGGCAGGAGAATCACAAGTTTTAGACCACTCTGGACTACACAGTGAGACCCTGTCTCAGAAAACCAAACCCAACATTTGTTAGGAGTAAGGAACATGGTCTGGAGATGCTCTGTCTGCTTTTGGTGTGTGTCGGAGACACACAGCAGGGCAGGCTATGCCTCTGTTTAATGGTAAATGCTGTCATAAGTGCAGGATGCTTTTCTACTCGGGGACAGGGCACCTGGGGACAGGCCAGCAAGAAAGAACAAGGAAGGATTTCCAGAAGAACAGATGTCATATGAGTTTGGAAAGATGTGTCGGCATTACCTGGGCAGGAAAATGTTTTCCAAGCACACAGCAATATCTGTGCAGTTAGGCAATGGGGAGAGAAACTTACCAGGCTCAAGGGAATGTCTGCAAGAGCTGGCGTGCTCAATGGGTGGGTGGTGGGTAGGAGCTGCTGTTGGAGGACAAACCATGAAACCTTGCTTTGCCTCATTTCACGCAGAAAGTTTCAGTGCTGGAGCACAGTGTGACCAGATTGCATATGACAGCTGTATTCAGATGATGAAGACAGATTGTAGGGTTAGCCTGAAGAAGTGGGCTTCTGTTGTCACCAGGGCCACTTACTTGAGAGAGAACAACAGCCAGGTTAAAAAGTCTGGTTAGACTGGGGCACCATGGAGGGTCAACGAGCTCTGGTGCTTGGGCCGTAGCCACCCACCTGTTTTAATAAAGTTACCCGAACACAGCCACACATTTGTTTCTGTGTCTTAGGCAGTTCTCAAGCTGTAATAGCAGGATGCAAAGTCGCAGCAGAGACTGTGTGACCCTTAGACCCTAAAGTATTTGCTGATTGGCCCTTTACAGGCAAAAGTTGCAAATAGCAGGCCTTTCCTAGGCACCACCTGTTGAGTGCTGCTGTGATGAGTCTCTCTTCTGGTGCTTGCTCACTATGTAGAGGGAAGACAAGAAACAGACATGGAACCATGTGTGGTTAAGTCAGAAAGTGGGTGATGACAGCCGGGAGAGGGATGCATCAGGGCATGTAGGATAGTTTCTGTTTTCCAATTCTGACTGGTTTTTATTGGGCCGCTCATGTTTCAGAGGGGCAAGAGATGGGTATTTGTGGGATTATTCCTTACAGGAAGTTCATTAAAACAGAAGTATAACTATTGCTATTACATGATTGAGAAGGAGCAGGGGTGTAGTTAAGAGGCTTGGGGGTTTGACTGCTGTGTCTGAGGCCCCTAATACAATACCCAGCACAGTAAAGTCAACAAAGGAAACTCAGTAATTCTGGGTAGAATTACAGGTACCCTTGGCTCTTGACTTTTTAGTTTTATGTTTATTATTTTTAATGATGTGCATGTGAGTGCAGGTGCCCATGGTGGCCAGAGATGTCAGATTTCCCTCAAGCTGGGGGTACAGGCATTTGTGAGCCACCTGGTATTGGTGCTGGGAACTGAACTCCAGTTCTCTCTATAAGAGCTGTATGCACTCTTAATTCCTGAGATCTGTCTAGCACCAGGCTCTTGACTCTTGATAGGAGTTGCTAGGGAGCTTTTGAAAGAGTCTTGAGTGCCTGATGTGTCTGCCTTGCTCTGTCACAGTGGTTCTGTTTGTTACTGTATCCTGATTCTATTCATCTCTTTGAGAAACTTGTAGAAATTTTTCAGTGTCTCTTGGACATTCAAAATAGTATTACCACTTCTGTGTTGCAATAGAATAGGATTTGGTACTCCGGTGGAATCCTTAAGGGTCTCTAGTATTACATCTCTGGTACTGTGTAGGAGAGTTCCCCGCCTTCAGCTTATAAAAGAAAGTTGGCTTGTGAGCTGTGTACTGTGTTAAAGAAAGCTGTGTGATGAAAAAAGTGAACCTGTGGTTGTGACTGTGAACATTTGGTAAGGCAGCTTGAGCACCTCCAGGGAACCGTGAGAGGACATGAACAGGGGTTCAAGCAGGGCTGCAAAACCCTTGGGATTAGACTTCTAGAGCATAGAGTAGAAGGACTTCTGTGTGCAAGATTGACATATGCCACTGAATTCTGACTTGAATACTAGTCTCATTGCATGAGTTTCTGGTTAAATAAAAAAAATTTCTATTGTCCATTTTACATGCCAACCTCAGATCCCCATTTCATCCCTCCTCCTGCTCTCTCTTAGCCTCCTGCCTCCAACCCACCCCCCAACCCCTCCTCCAAAAAGATAAGTCCTTCCATGGGAAGTGAGTAAAGCCTGGTACATTCAGTTGAGGCAGGACCAAGCCTCTCCCCCCTGCATCAAGGGTGAGGAAGGTATCCAACCTTAGTTAATGGGCTTCTGGTAGAAATTTTAATGTGTGTGTGTGTGTGTGTGTGTGTGTGTGTGTGTGTGTGTTTCCAAAACAAAGATGCTATTCATCTCTTTGGAAGTTAAATAATTCTGAGCTGACAGGAAGAAAACTGGGAGTCATTCATTCTGTTAATCAAGACAAATGAAGGGCTGGAGAGATGGCTCAGCAGTTAAGAGCACTTGGCTGCTCTTCCAGAGGACTAGGGTTCAATTCTCAGAACCCACATGGCAGTTCACAACTGTCTATATCTCCAGTCCCAGGGGAATCTGATGCCCTCTTCTGGCCTCCACTGTTCATTGTATACATGTGGTATGCATACATCCAGGCAAATCACCCATACACATAAAAATAATAAAAAATAAATAAAATGTTAAAGAAAATGAAAACAACAGAATTCAAGTCCAAGATTAAAGAGTGCCAGTAAACCTAAGCATAGACTTAATTTTGCTTCCAAAGATGCAGGGTGTTCCAAAAATGCATTTATTGGAGAAAAAGAAGTTCTCACGAAAAAGAAAAGATAGGACAGAAGAAAAATGTATGAATGAAGAAAAAAAACCTAACAAACAATAAAACAGAAGTAATGACAGAAACTGCCCCCTTCCTTTCTGTGGTGAACCTTTGCAGTGTATGTCTGCTTTCTTCTTTTTCTTTATGGATAGTATGGAAAATGTGGAGATTTCTACAATCTTTTAAATTTATACTATATGTAACGCTTTTTTGAAGCATTGGTTTTAGAAATTGATTCAGAGAAAAACAATAAACATTAATACTGGTTGTGTGTAGACCAGGTGTTCAAATTCTTACTGTGAGAATTCTCATTCCAGGTTTAGTCATGGTCCCTAAGAAAGACTAGTAAGTGTACACTAATTTTTCCCCTCTCCCTTTTCTTTCTCTTGTACTTGTAGTGAGTGAGGAACTGCATTTCCTAGGCAGGCAGTCTGTAATAAACACACCTGTCGAGGTGGGCAAGAGGATGGGATGCGTTTTCAGTCATTGTTTTGAACATCCTGTCTTTGGGAAATAACATGTAGAAAACCTAGTGGGTGTTTAAAATATAGCCCTAGGGGCTAGAGGAAGAAGAAATAAATCCAGCTGGGAGCGCTTTGAACCCAGGCTTCAGGGCTGGGCATAGTTTCACTGGGTGGAGTTGAGGTGAAAGGCTTGGCAGAAAGAGAGGCATTGTGGGTAGAGGCACAGACAGTAGTAGGTGTTCTGGGGTCCTGGAAACCCATGGGGGAGATAAAGCCAAAAAAAAAGAAGTTTCACCAAAAGAGCTCCAATTTTACTAAGTGCAGAGGGCACTGCCTAACGGCTTTGTCTGTCTGTGAATCCACTAAATTCAAGCTGGCTTTTGGATGCAGGAGTGTTCTTTTGTAATGCATCTAGTCACAAGAGTACCTGCTACAAATGTTTACACAGGGGAAAGTTAAAGTGTCCCTGCCCTATTCACAGGTTTAGGTTTCCTCTTTGTGACAAGGTGGCAGCTTCCTGAATCTCCCATGGTGTCAGATATCTGTGGCTGCTGGAGAGAGGAACCAATATGCACTTGTTGACTCTTGAGTGTTGAATTTGTTAATTATTGAGAGTGTAGACGTGAATGTGTTACTCACCTTGAAGTAGCTCAGAGTGTGGGCTCAACAGCCACACTTAGTACAAAGACCAGTCTTCTACTATCAATTTCGTGTTCCTCAGTGTGCACCTTCATTTTTTCAAACCTCTGATCCTTATTTTTGTTTTTTACTTAAAAATTTTAAATATTTGCCAGGCATGGTAGCACACACCATTAATCCCAGCACTCAGAGGCAGAGTTAGGTGAATCCTTATGAGTTTAAAGCTAATCTAGTCTACATAGTGAGTTCCAGACAAGCTAAGACTCCATCTCAACTTTCTTTTAAAATGTTTTTTAGAGATTTATTTATTTTAACTTTTTTATGAACAAGTGTTTTACCTGCATGTATATCTTTGCACCACATGCATGTGTCTGGTAACTGAAGCNGTCAGAAGAGGTTACCTCTGGAATTCGAGTTACAGATAGTTGTGAACCTCCAGGTAGGTTCTGGGACCCAAACCCAGGTCTTCTGCGAGAGCAGCAAATGCTCTTAACTGATGAGCCATTTCTCCAGCATCCTACCCTGCCTCCCTCAAACAATTATTATTTTGTGGTGTGTGTGCATTTGCATACCACCACAGATTCTGGGAATCAAACTCAGGTGTTCAGGCTTTTGCCCTGCTGCTTATTTTTAATAGTTCTTGCCTCGTAGAATCACTACAGGGATGAAATGAGTAAGTGTATTATGAGTATACACATACTGCTTGTAACGTAAGTGCTCAGCACGTTAGCTCCTGTGAGNGATTGTTGTCTGTGGGCTGTTCTCTGGCATGGCCTGGTGTCTGTTCTCTGAGCTCTCTATCCAACAGCTCTCTTTACATTTTCTCCACATTACAGCCACAGCTTCCTGTTGGTGTTTCCACTCCCACTAGATGGTTCTNACTCTAAGTCAAGTGGATGAAAACAAATCTAGGTGTTAAAATTGAGGGGCTGGAGAGGGGTGGGCACCAGGGGATAGATGTTTGAAATATCCCCTTTAAACCAATTACTGGGACACCTGCAAGGATCCTTTCAGGGCTCTGAAGTCAGAAAATATGAATTTTAATCAAGCCCTTTCATTATAATTTTAGAATTTTTTCAATCATGTTATAAAAGCAGGGTTGGGAGTAGAAAAATGTTTGTGGGTATGTGGAGGGCACAGAACCAAGATTTGAGGAGAGAGATGGGAATGGCCCACTCCAGCCAGTTCTGGGATGTGGAGCCAGGCCATGGAGCTTGGATTAGAAAGAGCAAGAGCTAGCTGAGGATTCAGGGAGAGGGAAAGGCAAGGGAAGGTTGAAGAATAGGTCCACAGAAGAGGGGAGAACTGACCCGTAGTTCAGGCCATGTTCAGGGTTCACAGAAGAGGGGAGAACTGACCTGTAGTTTAGGCCACATTCAGGGAATGACACACTCACATGGTAAAAGTGCTTTGCAAACCTGACAGCCTGAGTTTGATCCCTAGAACCCACATGGTGGAAGACGAGAACCAATTTAATCCCAGCAAGTTGTATATGTAAACACGCATGCACACATACAAAAATAAATATAATAAAAAAGTTCTAAAGTCATGTCATACAGGAATGACACAACAAGTAGAGGGAAAAGGAGAACTCAGGTTGTGCCAAACAAGAGCGGCAGGCTGTGGGCCAACACCACATGCAGAGAATTTGCAAAACATGTAAAACAGTTCTGTTTCTTTCTAGATGTTACACGAAACCCCTTTGTCAGCTCTTTAGACAGAATTTCTCTACCAGTCTGTTTCCCTGGGCACCCAGCTCATGACAGATTAGGAAGAAGAAACGAAAAAGGATCCCCTGCCAGACATAAGAAGTAACCCCACTGGTGAAGTTAGAAGAAGTAAGAGCTACTGAATTTGACACAAAGATAAAAAGACAAAAATTTAGGAAAAATTAGTACAAGATAAAAAGTTTTACATTTAATAGCATGACTAAGAATTCAAAAGCTGATTTTTAATGTAACCACCATTACAAGTCTGTTTTAATTTTAATTGTTTTTATAAGAAGAGGGGAAAGTGTAATTTTTATAGGACTTTCATGAAAAGCTTTTATTTTTGAAACACATTTGAAAACTAAAAGGGATAAGAAGCTTCATGTATTTGAAAATTTCTGTCATGGTATCTATTTGACGCTTGTTTGTATGAGGAATGGCTGTAGGGCAAAGCAGAAAATATCTTGAGAGGTAAGTCACAACATGCAATTGTTACTAACAATCCATTAATATACTCTGGGGTTTGGGAGTATTTTTGGTTTTTGTTATTTTATTTTTTCTTTCAGATTGGTTTTTCATGTCCAAAGGAAACTCTAATTCCCCAAACTCCAAAAGACTGTCCAGTGAGCTCAACCTGAATGATATGAGGATTTCTGGCAGTTAGATAAAAGCCACCATTCCTTGGGAACTTGTGAAATTGGTTCCTAGCTACCAAAAGGAGTCATTTCCCTTATCTCTGGCAGAAGGAACATGTGGATATCAGAGCTCATGCTGGCCTCTGGGCTCCCTCAGAATCACAAGTCCCTATTACTCATTTCAAAGTCCATGCTAGCGTCCTGGCCCTTCTCACTTCCTCTCCTACCTCTATCTCATGGGCTTCTCTCCCCACAGCGATTCATGCTCCTTTTAACCCTGTTATTCTTGCTCTTGCCCTCCCCCGCCCCTCCTCTCTGCCCTGCTCCCACTTCTCTCCCTGTATTTTCTTTATTCTCCAGCCCCGATATTCTCCCCTCTCCTGCAGATATCCCTGGCCAGGTTCAATCTACTTCTTTCTCTTTCTGCTCTGGACTCTTCTAGATGCCTCTGGTGATTTTCTCTCTCATATCTTCAATAAAAACCTTCTCCTTAACCATACCTTGGAGCAGTCATGTCTTCAGTTTACAGTTCAACAAACAACAGTGAAGATTTATCAATAGCATAGAGTACTTCCTTCATCTGTTTACCAAGACCTTGACCTGTTTTGAGCATCACCTTCAGGTAAGTTATAAAAATTTAATACAAATGAATAATGCATAATTCTAAGTTTTTGCAGCATAATTTTTGCTACTCATTTAGACTCATAAAGGAATTAGTGAACCTTTATTTCTACTCATATTTTTCCACTTGCAAATATTAGAACTTCAACT